>JASDDO010000019.1:163412842-163605400 GCA_030015575.1 Agapanthus africanus
TTAATATATCATATATATTATTATACATTAAATTATCGAATCAACACTTAATCCGACAATCCGGCTATATCGCATATAACCGACTAATATTTATCCGTACCGATTCATCGAATCAACACTTGATCCGATGACCCGGCTGATATCAAATATCGCGAGAATAGAATACGGTATCTCATATCGTATTATCCTCGGTCCCCCACATATCACATATGTGCTCCTACTCCGTTTTGCCTGAGCCAAGAAACCTCTGTGTAGGACTCTAAAGAATCGTCAATACGCCGGCAGTAGGTGATGATCATATCAAACACCCACAAACTGCAAGCGGTCAGCTAAACGTAACAGCTACCCAGGTATTGAGCGCTCAGAAGATCAACAAGCAAGCCTGTAACTTCTCCTATGAATCCAAACAGTAACACTCCCGTACAGTCCGGTCTCGTCGTCTGATATGTCGCATATCTCGCCTAGGGGTGGTAAACGTCAGACCCCAGTAGCTCGATAAGTCGTGTCGATATGAGGTCTATAATAGTTCGAGAAACTACTGATAACACTTACCAGTAAATCTCAGCAACCCTGGCCAGGGATTTCCGGTTATAGCCAATCGAACACAGCACAACATCAACTCCTTATACCGGGAGAGACGAATCCCCTCCTATCGCTCATTGCCTCCATGTGATTCGGGACTGTACCCAAAAGCCACCTTTTTGCATGCTCTCTTGGACGTGGTATGATGGAAATCAAAGCACAGTAGGAATCACACAAGACTCTATGACGATCTCGGGTCGACAGACTACTCTGTACCAGTGTCACCGGAGAACTGCCATCTGACGTATGGTATAATACCATCTGGGAGTTCTCGGCGAGTCCGCCCAGTGTACCCAGTCTCCACTGAGCACCCGTACACCATCCTTGATGTCAAACACCGATGGATATGGGATCATCCATCGCCCATCATATGGGTCAAGATGCGTATACGCTAGTCTACTCTGGTGTATCGATGCCCTGTCTCGATACACCCTCGACTAGGAACAGTTATAGGATGTACTCGTCGACTACCGTGGCCCCACTAGTATGATCTCATCATAGTCCCAGTAGTCGAGTACATATCCTAAGGGCTTTATCAACATGTAATATAGAGACAATCAGAGTACATGTTAAGATAAAGTACAACCAGATAGCATACTATCATGTCGAGCAAGAAAGTCCTCCCTATATATGTCCTAGCATCCACTACAATATACATCGTATGTACAGTAATGGCCTCTAGGGCATACATATAACTAACAGTGTCTAGGAGAGCCATTACACAAAGTCCCTGGCCAGGGCAAGCGAGATATACTGGTAGGTTTCCAGTGTTATCTCAGGGTGTTCTGGGCTACACTCCGACACGACTTGTACCGCTATTAGGGGACTGGCGTTTACCGCCCCCTAAGCCCGCCATGCGATATTCTCAGAAGAACAGACCGGACTGTACGGAGATTGTCACATACAGGCTCAGTAGGAGTTCGGATGGGTTCACCTCATCAGTCTTCTCATCGGCATCTACCTGGGGTCCGTTACGTACAGCTAGTGCCGCTTGTGGTATGTGGTTAAACCCACTGCCAGCGTAGTGTCTAGTCTTTAGAGTCCCACACAGAAGGTTATTCGCCTTTGGGCAAATCAGAGTAGAGGTCGTATGGTTTTGCGACAGGGTTCGTTCACATCCGCGCACTTGTGCACGTTTGGTGTCCGGACAGTCATTACTAGCGGGCTCTGGTTTGAGCCAGATCCTAGTATATGATTTGGGGTTAGTTTTATCTCATTGTATTCGTGTTCCTCGGAACACGAATGCGGGTGTGTATGCACAGTTGACTGAGGCAGAGGAAGAGGATTTTCATTAGGGTTTTGGAACGGGTGTGTATGCACAGTTGACAGCTATCTTTTTCCAAACCCTAATAAATATGTGAAATATCAATTAATAATATTAATTAAATGAAATTGTGTTATGGTTAGGGTTATTGACTTGTTGACCAAGGTTGACTTGTTGACCATGGTTGAAACATTGACCATCATTATTTCACTCCAAAAATGCTCTTTGATCTTTGCAAAAACATTTAATGTGAAATGATAATGGTCTTATCAAACCAACCATCACCTTTTTCATTTTGATTAATATTATTAATTAGATTAATTCACATATATTGGTTATGGTTGTAAAACTATTATCATTCTCTCATATTGATTCTCTCTCATCCTTTCTTCTTCCTCTTCCTCTAGCTCAAGGAAAATTCATCTCATGTGTTGAGAAATATATCCTTGGAGATAAAACACCAAAGCCACTCTCTACTCATCCTAAGGTTGAAGGTCTAGCAAGCCGGACACTTTAGTTTTCTCAAGTTCGAAAAAGAAGCTCAAGATAGAGACCCTCAGGTGGATCCATCTTCGGCAAGAGAAGGCGACGAGGAAAGAACCATCCGACCACCACAAAGAGTTCAAGAGAAGGAGTTCAAGTTTAGGTATAACCCTTAACCGAGTAGGTAAAGCTCTATTTAGTTGCTAGTGTGTAGTTTAGCAAAGATCCGTGTTTTATAGTCCATGTTACCATCTCTCGTAGAGACCAAAACAAAAAAAAACATAAAAAAAAAAAAGAAAAACAAAAAAACAAAAACTTACACTGGGCTGCTTTATTTGGTGGCTACCCAATCAACCCAAATGAGTTCTCTTTTATTTTTTTCTTTTGGACGCTCACGTGGGAAGCACGTGAAGCGTTTTAGCTCTTCTTTTGTTTGTTTTTGGCACTCACGTAGGAAGTATGTGAAGCATTATAATAGTGCTAAGCACTAATTTTGCTCATGTGTGTTTCATGTGAGACGCCAAGTTCTTATTTATAGAAATGTTAATCTCTGTTAATGACATTTTAGTCATTGATGATCATCAGGATTTCTGTTTTGAAGATCTTGGATCGTTTTTTCTATTGGAAAACTAAGTTCTTCTTTTATTTTTATAAGAACTAAGTTCTTTATGTAGGGTTAAACCCTAATTTCAGAGGAATTAAATTCTCAGACCATGCGTTCTTTATCTTTTTCTTTCTTTTTAACCTAGTTCTTTTCTGAATCTTTGATTCTCAAGAACAAGATCTTTCCGATGAGAATTAAATTCTCAACTTGTGGGAGACTTGTCTTGTGGATCTCGGATCCAAAGGAAGAACTAAACTCTTTGAGAAGGGTCAAACCCTTATATAGGCAAAAGGAGATATTTTGATCTCTGTGTTTTCTTTACCTAGGGTTTTGAGGAGAAAAGTCTTCTTCTTTGAGAATTAAATACTCTGTTCCTTCAAGAGCTCACTGTATTTTTTCCAGAAGCTTATAGGCGGTTCCCTCTATATGAGACTTGAGGTCTCGAGTCCTTTATATAGTGGAGGCAAATTGTTAACTAGTTTTTGAGAAAATCTCTCATCGAGAGATTCCAATTGATTTAATTGGTCTCAAAACTTATTTGGGGAATTTTACCCACTATTGGATCTTTGATGTAAGAATTTCTGTTTTACAGAACATGTTTTCTTGCTGTTAACAAGATTGAGGAAATATTTTCCCATATATAGAATTTTATTCTATTGAACAGTGATATTTTTATCACCGTTGGATTTTTAATCCAAGGGTTCTCGGTTTAACGGAGCACAATCTTCCTCTGTTTAGAAAGATATAGAAAATATTTTCCATCTCATTGGATCTTTGATCACCAACTTTCTGTTTAACAAAAATATCCTTCCCAATAGAATTTAATTCTATGCTTAATCACCATTGGATCTTTGATCCAACGGTTCCTTGTTTAACAGAGAGGATCTTTTTTTTAGAAAAATCCAGGGAAGCATTTCCAAAGTGTAGATTTTAATTCTTCGTAAGGAGGCGCCCTCACGTGTTTAACACACGAGGCTTATTTAGTTTCTCTAATTTGGCGCCCATATGCCTTGCATATGGACGCTCACATGTTTAACACGTGAGGTCAATTTGGCCTTTGGCTATTTACTTTTAATGCTCATATGCTTTGCATATATAAAAAATAGAATTTAATTCTATGCATAGAGTTTAACTCTATCTGAAGCTAATGCTTCAAAAGGTTATTCTCACGTGTCTAACACGTGACCCGTAATGAGGATTTTCCTTTGTGCTTATGTGCGCTCACGTGTTTAACACGTAAAGCCCATTTATCCTTTAGTTGTTTGATTGCAATGCCTATATGTTTTGCATATAGGCGCTCACGTGTTTAATACATATAGGCACTCACGTGTTTAACGCGTGAGGCTTATTTAGCCTATAGTTGTTTGATTGCAGTGCCTATATGCTTTGCATATAAGCGCTCACGTGTTTAACATGTGAGGCTTGAGTCATGGGGAATTTTCTCCTCTTTTCTCTCTCTTTATGAGGGAACGATGTCGTCCACGTAAGCCCACTAGATTCCTGGAAGCCACGAAGGTAGAATTAGTTTGATGCATGGGGGATTTTTCTCGGCATCTTATCTCCGAGGTTGCATCCGACCTTTCGGAGACCTCTCCGGAGTACCTTACCTATGCGCCTAGCAACCGGCAAACAACTTGCCCCCAAGAAATCCAGCAGCTAAGCTATCACGGCCTCCCCGCTCATCTCCGAGCTATCCACCGAGCTGAGCTTTCTCGGTTTCCCTGTTCAACCGAGAGCAAGGAGCCTGTTCATCACAGAAAACTGCATTTTATACCGCCCATTCTTATGCTCGTTTGTTTATAGATAGGTGCTTCTAATCCGCGTTTGCTACATATTTACAGGTTACAGGTTCCCAGCCTAAAATAATACAAATCAGATAAAATCTCTACAGTTATGCCAATATCCAGAACATCTGTCACAGACAGATAAAAGCTGGGTTCCAGTCATCTGTATTTGTCAAGTGCCGTGTATCAGCTCCAGAGACAAGACATATAACAGTGGTCATTCGTGTCTCGGACAAGCACAAAGCACGAGAGGGACAAGCACAAAGTATGAGACAAGCACAAAGCACGATAGGGACAAGCACAAAGCACGAGTGGGTATTGTGCATTCAATGCATAAAGTGTTGATGTGATTTAAAAATTCAAAGATTCAAACTTCCCTCCAAACTTTGGGTGCATTCAAATTCAAATTAAAGGAAAGGTCTTGTTTTGCCTATAAAAGGAAACCATCGGGTAAGTAAGAAGAAGCCCAATTTTGCCATACATTGTATCATTCTTTTGCTTAGCTTCCCCTTGAGATCCTTGCCTTCTCTTGATCTTTCAACCTCTTCATTGAGCTTGAAGGTTTAAGGGTTGGTTATTGATCACAAGGGTTGTATCATCTTGGAATCAATAAAGTCTTCTCTTTTGTGCTTCATTCACCATGAGTTCTTTGCCTCTTCTTGATCTTGCAACCTCTTAATTGAGCTTGCAAGTTTAAGATTTGGTTATTGAACCCATATCTTGTATTTGGTTCTATGGTTCTTATTGTTATTTTCTTACTTATTTCTTTCTTGCTTTTTATTACCTTGCTCTACTTTCTTGCACTTTAAATTCCATGCACTTACTTACTTGTAATCTTTTCTTTTCTCTGTTTGTCTTTTCTTTTTCTTTTTTTGGTTTGTTTTGTGAATGGTTGTTAATATGGTGTTGTTAGGAATAAATACGATATTATAAGTTAACGTTTCGTTCCTCATTTTCTTTTCCCGTTATTTTTCTTTGAACTCCGTCCAAATATTACGCAAGCGCTCCGTTAGGCACCCTATCCTACCAAGGTAACGGTGATTCCTAACCGCGACCGGTTGCGTTCGGTTTGGCCGGAGGCGAAAGCAAGAGACAAGAACGGAATGATAAGGGTCAATAAGCCGGATTCCACTAATACCGTGCTTAAATCCCCTAATCCACGTTGTTGCCGATTGCTCTAGCTTCAATTGTTCAAGACTCGGCTCAAAGGTTTTGAATACGGATTTCCTTAGCTTACACTTTCGTATCTTTTCTTAACAACTTTACTTGTGTATATAACACATAGGGTAGATAAGAACAATTCCACCCATGCGCATTAACTCGTAACGACAAGAACGTAGAACGCCCCGTCTCCCTGTGGATCGACCCGTGCTCAACCGGCTAGCTGCAAAGCGACACCGTCTAGATTGCGGTTAACTAAAACTCTAACAATCAGAGCCCAAGCGCCTGATTGATAGAGATTTTGCGTGTGTGTTTTGAAATCAAAGAATTAACCGCAATCAAGACGGTGTCGTTTGGTAGCTAGCTGGTTGAGTATGGGTCGGTCAACAGGGAAAACGTGTCTTTTCTTATTGTTCTAACAAGTCAATTCCTATTTGTGGTAGGTTTTGATTTTCTATAAAAACCGAGGTTGAATTTGATTTGGATTAAAACCTTGTTAGGGTTAGGATTAGGTTAATTTGGAAAGTTAATTCTACTCACCGCTTTCTTTGCCCTAATTAAGAACTTAGGTGTTAAGGTAATAATTAACAAAGGGGATTAGCGCGATCAGGAAGAAACTTCGTTTCTTCCTTTTGGCTCTTATCCGTCCTTTCTTAATTCTTAGCCCTAACCTCTATCTAAATCAACCATGACCGGTCTAACCAGGAAATCACCGCTATCTCGTAGGATAGGGTGCCGTAGTGAGCGGTGGGTGGTTGTTTTACATAGAGCCCTAATTTATAAAGTTAAACGGGTAAGAAAGGAGTGAGAGATTTCCATCTCTCAAACCTTTCCAATCCTAACCCTAACAAGTGAGGAACTACTCACTCATTAGGGAAATAGCGACAAAATTCGTTTTTATGATTTTCTTTTTAGTTAACTACCGAACTTGCAGATAAATAAAGACAGGTAAAAATGCAGAGAAATAAAATTTGCAACTAAGAAAAACACACGATAAAATGAAAACAACTTACTTTATTGATGCACTCTTTGACGATTACAAGGGAATTGAAAATTTAAGATCTAGAAATTAAAAGAGGCATGCTCCAAAAAGAGCTGTAGGCTTCTTATTTATAGATAGGAGAAACCCTAGGGTTTACATCTGATCCACATCTGAATTTACAAGACTACCCTAAGAAAACCAGGTCAATGCACCGACTCCAACCAACACGCTCCGACACGTGCGATGCGCGGCCGCGGATCCGCGGCAGAATGCCATGTTTGGCCGCGGATCCGTGGCAATCTTATAAGGTCTCTGTCTCAAATCTTTAGGGCTGCTTCATGTTGCATTTTACTTCTGGTTTCTCAGAATATTTTCTATTTTCTTCCAGATTTCCACAGTGCAGAATGTTGTGGACTTTTACCGTTTGCTTCGTGTTGAAGTCTTGAATCTTGTGCTGCCTTCGTACCTTGTGCAATTGAACTGTTCATTGATCTTCACTTGTTCTTAAAACTGTAGGCGGCATCATAAAGATTCTTCTATTTGTTGGTCGTAGTCTCACTTTGTAGCGTTTTTTCATCATTTTTACTGTATTGTTCCGAGAACCTGTAACCTGCAACTATTTAGCAGACATAGATCAAAAGCACCTATTTATTTGCAATATGATCAAGAATGGGGAATATAATAATGCAAAAATCTGATATGAACAAATACCCCCAAACTTATCTTTTGCTCGTCCTGAGCAAAACCAATTTATTCTCGAAAAAACCTAACCTCACTTTCGCAGGGAATCGCGATTGCACTGAGCTCGTGCAATAAGCCGTTAAACCTCTAGGTGTCCCTAGTAGGAGGAGTGTTGTCTCCTGAGGGTTTTCAGCGGATACTACTCACAAAATCCGATCAATTTGGCCTATTGACTTTCATTCTTCAATTCGGTGTTCTGGCAAGAAATTCTATTATCTTCAACTTAGAAATCATCAACCCGTATTTTTCACACTCACTTATCATTTAACTTAAGATTGTATATGTTCTGTAGATTTATTTAGCTTTCAGCATCTTTTGAATTTTCCTTCTAAGGTTCCATCTCAACTTAGGAATTTTTATCATCTCTACTGAAAATATAAGTCCTATTTTTCATTCCTATCTCTCATCCAAACCCAAATCATATACCCCTACGTGTGTGTATGTATCATCCCTACACTTGGAAATTCAATTCAAGCCATTATACTCTTGTCCATCGTCCAAAGTATTTTTAGTTGGTGAATTTTAGATGAAATTGCCCACACATTTTTCATGCGATCGTTAATATTTCTTGAGATACTAACGACCGATTACAAAATGTGTTTGCGCATTAAGGCGTAATTCCTCGTCTTGTAATACTTAAGGCTTTAGCAGTGACTCCCAAACCAGTTGGTCTAAGGCACTAGGTGATAAAGCACCCTCGCTATATATTTTTTATTTTACGCAGCCTTAAGTAATTACAAAACCAGTGTTCATTTTTTTATATCTCTTTATTCACACTTATGACTTTATTTTCCTTCATACTAAGGATTTTAGACAAGAGCATTTCAAGGTATCCTCTAGTAGTCCAAGTTTCAAGGTGTGTGTTTGAGCGAGTTGTAGGGTATATATTTTCAGAATTTAAACTTAAGTATAACAACCCTAATTTTCTTATACACTTTTTCCTATAAAAAGTTTTTCAAATATTTTTTCAAAAATCCATAAAGGGGTATTTATTGCCTGAGCACAAGATTTAAGTAATTAATTAGCAATTTAATTACAAGAAGGAGCTTGTAGCTCATTGGTAATACCTTGCATTGCTGAACCAAGCCACCAAAGTTCAAATCTCATGCCCCACATTATTTTTAATATTTATTTCGTTTTAAATTTTTCTTCAATATTGTGTCTCTTCATCTTCTAAACCCCCATATACACTTCAAATTCCTAGATCGGTTTCAGAGACCTTTGAAATCCCCATTTACTCCATTTTAATGATTTTTAATACATTTTTACATTAAAACCTTTCATATACCCTATTTACTCCAATTTTTAATAATTTTATACATTTTTACATTAAAACCTTTCATATACCCTATTTACTCCAACTTTTAATGATTTTATACATTTTTACATTTTTATTTAAAAACCCTGCACCTACCCTACTCCTAGCCTACCCTATAAATACACCCCCTCCCCTCTACCCTCTAATCCCAAAAATCCTAAGCTCACTCTCTTAAAATTTTCCAAGAGTTGTGTACTTTGAAAACAAGCTCGCGGCGAAGCTCCGACGAAATTCCGGCGGGAATTCCGGCGACGTTTTTGGGAACAACCGGTGACGAAACAACGCCTCGGCAACCTCTCTAGTCCTCCCTTCACTCCTTTGCCTAATCGAAACCCGTAAGTCCCATTCTATCCCCTTTCTTATTCTCTAAAATACGAAATTACGAAACTCGACGGAATCGGAACAAATCCGATTTCCGATTCGGTTTTCTATAAAATTTCAGTTCTAACCAATACATTCATGCCTAAACATCTTTATCTTGACTATTAAACTTTTAAAAATCAATTTGAATAAGTTTCATCACATGAAATGATAGCCTTTCCAATTTATCGTATTTTTCACTTTAATACCATCATGTTTCAATTTCACATTTAACCCCTTAACCTTACTATACATTTAAAGTGGAGCATGAGGTAATGACCTACCTCCACACACATGCAAATACAACCCTAAACGACATCATCAAAACTTAGAATACGATAAAACGAAACTTTCATTTAAATACCATAATCTTAATAAAACCATTCTTAAAAGTTTTAGATTTGATACACTTTTAAATAAATACCTTGTATTAGGAAAATACGATAAGTTGTGGACATCGATCGTTTTTCTAAACCTGACTTTGTGGTGTCTAGGCTAGGCAAGTGAGCTTGGGTAACTTTAAAAGGCCCGTCTCACGATTCGTGAGCGGATCCCTCCTTCCTCACTTGTACTTACCTGGCCACAATTGGCGGTGAAGAAGCGATTTGAGGCTTCTAACGACCTGTCGTTTAGACCATTTAGAAATAGGCTAGTTGACTTAGGAAACCCTAAAAGCTAAAATACGGAAAATTACACTTTGCAAATAAATACCTTTTACTTTATAAAACCGTTTTCTAAAGGATTAGTATTTTACAATCTTTGCAAAGCGCCGCTACAACCCATCTTTGGGGAACCCATTCGGGATTGTGCAGTTTATCGCGCACCCTCGGGCTAGTAGTGTGAGATTCAGACCTCCGCAAGGAGCACTCGGTCTCGAAAGGTTTAAAATACGACATCTTAAGAAAATGAGATTTTTTGGAATATAAAATATTTATTAAAATTACTTTTGTATAAACATATGTATATTTATCACTTAAATATCTATTTTTTTATAATATAATTTTTTCACCTTTTTCTAAAAATCACAAGAATAAATTTTACGCTAAAATACCATGAACTTTAAATAAATCAATATTATAGATAAATACCCTTATTTATAAAACTAGGATATTCTCACTAGAAATGTCACAACATAAAATTCACCCTCATTAAAACTCTAAAGACGAACAATAAATACTTGAGGCGTATTTTGAAAAGTATATAAAAGTATTTTTACATAAAACCCCCTCAAGTTTTATAAATTACCCTAAGGACCCTAGCAATTATAAGATTTCGATTCACATCCCTGATTGTCTGACTCGGGTTTGAGTCTGATTAATCTGACTTGGATATGATTCAAGTTCAACCTATAATCTACAAGATTCCAATTCAATATGAACACATGAATCCATGAATACAATTATCAATTTATACATTTTGACCGAACCGAACCATAGATATATATTCCTTTTACATGATTCTCAGTATTCCATTTACATGAATCTACGGTTATAACCGTTTCCTGATATCATGGTTTCGGTCAGTCAGTCAATCAATCATACAACCAATACAATTTACAAGATAACAATACAAACAAGACATCGCGGGGTTTAAGGGGTAGATTAGTACGGAATGTGTTAAAAGTGGCACGAGGTGGTCAGATTTAATACACCTAACATGAATCCAGTTGTTGTTGTACCGTGACATAAACGGTTCCTTGTACTAAACGTGCCTCTAGTCTCTGGTATATAGAGACTCTTCTCGTATACACTGGCATTCTTCTGTACCAAGCTACAAACAACAGCGTTAATACAACATTACAACAATACAATACAACATTAAAAGCTACTCTCTCTCCTACTCTTTGTCTATTTCTCCCCTATCTTTGGGACATACCGAGCGACCTGTTCGCTGACGACATCCTATTTCTTTCTTCTTTGAATGTCGTCAGGTGGTTTGGACCCGGTGGAGATCGAGCCATCCCAAGAAGACTTGGAGCAGTTTGCCGAAGACCCTGCACTTTAGTTTCATTGTACACTTTTCTTTTCTGTATTTTCATACCACTGTTTAGGCATCTTTTTATTTCAGTTGTATTTCCTTTTCATGCATTGTACAAAAGAATGTTAATAAATAAAAGTTGCTGTTCTTTTTTTATATCTTGTCTCTTGTGTATTATTTTATATTGCTTAGATACGCTTAGCGTATGTACTTCTAAGTATATATGTAGCGGGCCTCGTCGCGTCCCCTTCGCCGTAGAATGGGAAGCGGGGCGTGACATTAAGGTTCGGAATTATTTTTCAGACTTACACTTCAATAAAAATTTCAATACTCCTCCCTTGTTTTGACTTAGCCCAAGAAGCGAACTCAAAATTTACCTATTTCTAAGTAAACCACAAGGACATATATTTTCTACAGTTAAACTTTAAGAAAGGTTATTTTTAGGGTTTTTAATTTACTAAGTTTAGGATCTATTTTTTCCTAACTAGTCAACCGTCTTGTCAAAATTAAGTCAATTATGGCCAAAATTGAATTTTTATAATTTTAAAAAAAATTTCAATTTTTTATTTGATTTTTTTATATATATTTTTTATTTTCATTTTTTTTAATTTTTATAATTTTTTTATAAAGATGCAATGCAGAATTAAACATGCAAAAGAAAAAAGAAAACAAATATGTACAAAAATTAAAAATATGCAAAGAATAAAGAAAAAAAATATGTACAAAAATTAAAAATATGCAATGCAATGCAATGATAACTATTTACAACCACCTCCTCCCCAAAAACTTACCAAAAGCAGTGCCCTCACTGCTCAGGCTCTCGCCGTCCCCTAAAATGTGAGCGGGAATGCTCCTCTCGCGCCAGCAGGGTTCTGATCCCCTGCTCTACTTATGTTAGACGCTGATCATGCTGCGTCATCATCCCCGTGAAATTGTCAATCCCCCTAATGGCTCTTCTCATTAAACGTGCATGTTCTATGGGGGTGAGCTCTTCCTCGCTCGCGGTCGAGCTGGAGCTGGGTGTTCTGGTGGGCACGTGTTCGGCCGGTTCTCTTCGCGACCAAACATCAGTCAAGCGGGTATAGGACGTGGATACGCCCTCAATGAGAGGCCTAATGAGTATATCTCCATGCATGTAAAATTCAAATTCCTCCACAGGGAGGAAATAGCGACACAGTTTGTCACTAACATGGGGCATGGGTAATTTGCAGCCCTTTTGCCAGCACCAATTGAATAAAGCAAAACCGTGCACATAGCAAATCTAGGGTTCCTAGTAATTAGGGTGTGCACGATATGAAGTGACGGGGTGAAAAATGTGATATTATGTGAACTCCCAAAAATATTATTTTGTGCCCACCGGCACACGATTAAAACATTAGCGAAAAGAGTTCTAGCTTGTATTCCCTTCCTCGGTTCCCTCGAACAGTCGTTACCCATTAAGGGTAAGTAATCTTCAAATTGAAGGGGTTGGTCGTGAACAGGTAATCTAGGGATCAAAGTGATTTCATGGATGAAGTCTCTATCAATAATTATCTCCCTATCGCCCCAAAGTAGTTTGATAAAACCGTATTGTGCAAGGCAGCCTTCTTCCATGCACTCGTAAAAACGAGTGACTAGATCTGGAAGGGCGTAAGCATTAGGATGATCATAGATTAAAAAATTCCACCCCCTCTGTGTAATTTCATCAGCAAAATAGCTCCCGTAAATGGCGTGTGAAAAGATTTGTGAGAAATCACGTTCTAACTGCATGTTTGGTGCCATCACAGAAAGTTCACAGATCAAAAAAAATTTAACAGAGAGGATCTAAGGAAGGCAAACCTCCTCTGAAAGATTCAAAAGGAGAAGCGGCAGGGGCGCGGCGGAAGCGCGGCACTAATCAGGGTTTGGCGGCGGAAGGGCGGCGCTGTGGAGTGATCTCCTGCTTCTGGATGCTGCGGCGGCTAGGGTTTTCTGTGAGCAATTTTTAGGGTTTGTAAAACAGAGAGGGGTCGGGTGTTATTTATAGGGGGAAGTGTGTTGGTTATTTGTAAAAAGCCCCTCTTAAAGAGAGGAAATTATTTGCAAATAAAATTTTTATTTTTATTTTATTAAATCTGGAAATTTACAAAAAAATACCCAATTTTTTTTATTTTCAAATTTTTATTTTTATGTTATTTTGTTTTTATATAATTACAAATGATACATACCCCCAAACTTGTTTGAAACAGTGTTTTGGCTAGATAATCGAAATTTAGGGATAAATGGAGGAAGATCAGTCAATATAAATCGGCTCCTGCAAAAATAGGAGCTCCTCCGAAGGGTCCGCGGTGAGGAACGGTTTAAGTCGATGTCCGTTCACTTTAAATAGTGAACTGTCCTCTGGGTTTTCTAGATCGACCGCACCGTGCGGATATACGGTGTGTACCAAAAATGGCCCTTTCCATCGAGATTTGAGCTTACCGGGATAGAAATGTAACCGAGTATCGTAAAGTAAAACCTGTTGACCAGGTTTGAAAGTCTTGCGCATAAGGTGTTTATCGTGGAACACCTTCGTTCGGTTTTTAACAACTACTGCGTTCTTATAGGCTTCATCCCACAGCTCGTTTAATTCGTTCAACTGCAGCTTTCTATTGCTGCCCGCATCTCCCAAAGATAGGTTCAACTCTTTTATTTCCCAAAATGCCTTATGCTCTATTTCAACTGGAAGGTGGCAAGCATTTCCATAAACAAGCCTATATGGAGACATGCCAAGATCGGTCTTATAGGCAGTACGGAATGCCAAAGTGCATCAATCAGTTTTGATGACCAATCTTTACGGTTTTTGGAAACCGTTTTCTCCAATATCTGTTTAATCTGCCGATTCGAGATCTCGGCTTGCCCACAAGTTTGGGAATGATAGGGCGTTGACAGCTTGTGAGTAATGGAGTATTTTCGCATTAAGGAATCGAAAGTCCTATTACAAAAGTGAGATCGATTATACTTGATAATCGCGCGAGGATGCCCAAACCGCGAAAAAATGTTTTCTTTGAGAAATCTAACGGCAAACTTGTTGTCATTAGTTCGGCTGGGCACAGCCTCGATCCATTTTGAAACATAGTCAACAGCGAGTAGAATATACATGTTCCCAAAGGAATTGGGAAATGGTCCCATAAAGTTTATCCCCCAAACATCAAAAATTTCAACAACCAAAATTGGTTGGAGCGGCATTTCATTTCTCCGAGATATCCGGCCTAAGTGTTGGCACCGGGAGCATATCTTGCAGTATTCGTATGCGTCTTTAAAAAGTCGTGGCCAGTAGAAGCTACACTGCAGATTTTTTCTGTTGTTTTTTTGGGGCCAAAATGACCGCCACACGCTTGATCGTGGCAGAATGACAGCACGCTTTTAAAATCGCTGTCGGGGACACACCGACGAATGATTTGGTCGGAACAGTATTTGAAGAGATACGGTTCATCCCAGTAAAAATGTTTTACTTGGGACAGGAATCGGAGTCTGTCCTGATTCGACCAATCGTTTGGTATCAGTCCGGTGGCTAAATAATTTACGATATCTGCGAACCAAGGTTCTCATGACACGGTTAAGAGCCGCTCATCTGGAAAAATGTCTTTAATAGGAATTTGAAGTGTAGGCGAAGAAGGGAGTCGTGAAAGGTGGTCGGCGACTACGTTTTCGCATCCTCTCTTGTCTCTTATGACAAGGTCAAACTCTTGTAGCAAGAGGATCCAACGTATCAGCCGAGATTTAGCATCCTTCTTCGCAAAAAGATGGCGAAGAGCTGAGTGGTCTGTGTAAACTATGACTGGAGAGCCGATTAAATAGGGCCTGAACTTTTCTAGTGCAAATACAACAGCTAAGAATTCTTTTTCAGTTGTTGTGTAATTCAATTGGGTCTCGTTTAAGGTTCGGCTAGCGTAATAAATTACGTGCGGAATCTTATTTATGTGCTGTCCAAGGACAACACCAATGGCGAAATCAGATGCATCGCACATAATTTCAAATGGATGCATCCAGTCAGGAGATGAAAGAATGGGCGCGGAAATAAGTGAGTTTTTCAATTACTCGAACGCCTTCATGCAGGTTGATTCAAAATCAAAAGTTGTGTCCTTGGCCAACAAAAGAGTCAAGGGTCTAACTATCTTGCTAAAATTCTTGATGAACCGTCTCGTACCATAAAGTGGCATTTCTCCCAATTTAAAGTGAGGTTCTTATCCCTACAACGAATAAGAACTGCGTCTAAATGTAGCAAACACTCATCAAAGGAGTCGCCGAAAATGGAGAAATCATCCATAAAAATCTCCAAGAATTTTTCCACCATATCTGAAAAGATGCCCATCATACACCGCTGGAAAGTAGCGGGCGCATTGCATAACCCAAAGGGCATGCGACGGTAAGCAAATGTACCGAAAGGAAAAGTAAATGTGGTCTTGTCTTGGTCCTTTTCGGCGATGGGAACTGTTAGTGTATATGCCCTAGGGGCCATTATTGTATCATACTAGCATGTATATTACTTAATGGAAGCTTGGGATATTCACAGTTGTATATATAACAGTCTTGCTAAAAATGGTAGTATGCTACTTGGTTTGTGTCTACTTTAATATGTGCATATGTTTCTTATAACGTATCACTTATACATATTAGTAGAGCCCATAGGATCTTTGCTTGATTAGCAGCGTTGTGATGGCAGTCACACTAGTGGGGGTTGGGTAGTCTGTAAGCAACATCCTATACAGGTCCCTGGTCGTTGGATTATCGAGAGAGGGCATCGATATTCTGGAGTAGACTAAGTGTGTACGCTTCTCATCCCAGTTGGGGAGATGGTCTGTTCCACAGCCATCAGTATGTCGTACTGGAGATAGTATACAGGTGCTCGTTAGGTTACGGGTACACCGGACAGGACTCGCCGGGGAACTGATTGGTTGGTATTATACCCATCGTCAGTTAACAGTTCCCAGGTGACATGAGTACAGCATAGTCCGCAGACTTGACACTGCTACTTCGCCTCGAGTGTGTCCCACTGTTCTTAGATTGCTACCCTACCACGGCTCAAAGGAGTCGTGCAAACAGGTAGCAGTTGGGTGCAGTCCCGAGCACTTGGAGGCAGTGGCGGTTAGATAAGATTCGTCTCTCCCGGTATAGGGAGTTGATATCGCGCTGTGTCAGAGAGCCATTACGCAAAGTCCCTGGCCAGGGCAAGCGAGATATACTGGTAGGTTCCAGTAGCTTCTCAGGGTGTAATGGGCTTCGCTCCGACACGACTTATACAGCTATTAGGGGACTGACGCTTGCCGCCCCCTAGGCTTGATATGCGATAGTCTTAGACGAACAGACTGAACTGTACGGAGATTGTCACATCAGGCTCAGTAGGGGTTCGGATGGTTTTTCCTCATCGGCCTTCTTATCGACATCTACCTGGGGACCGTTACGTACAGCTAGTGCCGCTTGCGGTCTGTGGTTAAACCCACTGCCAGCGTAGTGTCGAGTCTTTAGAGTCCCACACAGAGAGTTTCCCTACTCCAGGAGAAACGATATAGAGGTCGTATGGTTTTACGACAGGGGTTCGGATGCGTACGTGTGTTACGCACGTACGACTTTTCGGACAGTATATACTAGTCGGCTTTGGTTTAAGCCAGATTCTAGTATCGGGTTATTGGATTTATACAGTCTAAAGTTTCCGTGTTTTCACGGATTGGAGGGGCGTTCTCGTAATTTGTCGGGAAGGTTCTAGAAGAGTGGTGACTAAGGGGTTAAGGTGGCATGAGCATTAATTGCTTAATGACTCATTTGTGTGATTCATGCTTTGTATTAAATGATTCATTAATGAGTTAATGAGTCATATGATGAATCACACTAGATGAATGAATCTAACCATGATGATAAATCATTTATATTATTTATTTGATTAATTTTTATGGTTGATATATTCATATGAGTTCATTATTCTTTTCATTATCATCTTCACCTTCTCTCTCCTCAAGTTCACTCTCTCTTCAAACCCTAACCCTAACCTCTCATGTGTTGAGATCAAGAGTTAGCTAGACTAATACATCCATAACCTCACTCTATATCCCCTAGGTAGCTTAGATTAGCACTTTAAGCAACCTAGTTTTCTCAAGTTTGAGATTAAGCTTGGCGTAGGAGCTTTCAGGTGGATCGTCTTTGATTCGAGGAGGCCGTTGAAATGCCGATGTTCCAAGGAGCCTACGAGGAGTGGAGGACCGCGATGAAGACCCGAAGGACTAATAACGTGAGGTATAACTTCGTATCCGAGTAGTTAAACCTCTAGTATTTTGTTAGTAATGGTTTAGAAACGATTCATGCGCTCAAGTCCGTGTTACGAAGCTTTGATAATCGTTTTTCATATATTCTGCCATCCCACAAGTTCGTGGGGTGCGTGACATGGACTAACAGTGGTATCAGAGCCAACTAAACCATTACTAACTTGTTAGCAACTGATTAGAAGTTCGATCAATGAAAAATAGGAAATACGAAAAACCAAAACCCTAAGTTTCTGTTAATTTTAAAACTGTCTGGAAAATTTTTTGACATAACTTAAAATTCACAGCAGGGAAATTGATGAATACTGGGAAAATACGAGTCACTGAATCGGCAAAACGGCCGCGGATCCGCGGCAATAGAGAGCTTCTGCCGCGGATCCGCCACCGAGTCAACGCCGAGTTGACTCGGATTTTCACAGTAATTCATAATTTTGGGTTTTTTGTCTTCCTGTATGTTCTGTTTCTACCCAGGCTACTTCAGTACAGGTTTGCTTTTGGGGTAGATACGGAATTTGGTATTCGATCGATGTTCTAAGATATTTGCTAATTGGGTTTTTATCTGTAATGTTTAATGTGTTCGTAAACCTCCCCTAACTGCTAGTATGTCGGTTGGCAGGGGGTTGCACATTTTTGAAATGTTTACTGTTAGTGTATATGAACTTGATTGGGATGATGTGATGATTAGCCGGGGTTTGAGATGTGTTTAATCCATGTAATTGTAATAAGTTGTAATATTCTTTTGCGGGGCACATCCAGGTTGCGGTTGTAGCCACCGTTGTATTATTTCTTTTTACTGTTTTTTGCTCCTAGGATACACCCAAGGTGGGGTGCACAAACTACCGGGTACTTTGAAGTGTTGAGGCAGACCGCTTCACTTCTGGTACTTGGCGGGTAGTTTGCCGTACCCGTAGGGGTCTGGGGTGGGGTAATGGCTATTCATCACAACTGTGTAATCCGTCTTTTATTGCAGGCTCAAAGCAAAATGCGGATTGCTAGAATATCCAATAAAGTTCATCTGTGATCTGGAATGCTTATTATTGCGTCTGACGAATGTACAATATCTATATATAAATAGCTATTAGACATCACTTATGTTTTACACCCGCGCTAGCCCAGCCCCCGCTCTGTCGTTAGTTAAGTAACCTAACGGGTGATGACGGGACCCCATGGCGAATGCGGATGGTATAAGAGGACGTGGTAATTTCGTTATTTTCTGCAATGATAGGATAATTGATGGGACGCATTATTATAATGCAAAGAAAATAAACCAAAGTTCAATCATTGGAACAAATTTAAAAGAAACCACTCGGTTATTTTAAAAGGATCAGAATTTTTAAATTACGGAGCTTTAACCACTCCTTTTAAAAAGTATCAGGTTCCTTCGATTACATCAAGTTCACTACGTTCACGGTTTTGCCAAAACCAGTCGTAGCCCTCCGTCATTTCATATGAATATTCAATAGTATTCAAGCTATGTTTGTTGGCCTTCGTCAAGGTATAGTGATTGGTAGCTGTTGGGTGTTCATATGTAGCATAGATAGATGCGTTGGTTTGGGACAGTCGTATTACCTTGTTGACCTTCGTCAAGGGTATGTGCGGGTGGGTTCAAATTAACCTGGACAATGACGGGTAGAACTTGACATGTGACTTATGATTTGTTGACCTTCGTCAAGGTCATAAGAGCATGTGGCAAAAATCCACATCGGGAATTTCTAAAGAAACTGAAATTTGCAGAAAGAGCATACCATTTTGGAGTTTGATGAATGTTGGTAGGATTCCTTCAACATTATCATACGATGATATTTTGGATCCCAATCCTACTGTGAGTATATACTACTTATCAGGAGATTCGTCACTTAACGATCAATGCTATAAACCAAGTAGGTGCCTAGAAAGGTGTCAGCGGGGTTACGCCCCCAGAGAAAAGAGGTTATTTAATTAAGGAACTTCGCGAAAGCGTTGGAAAACCTCCCTCGAAGTATCGACACTGACCTGGCTGAACGGTTAAGCAAGAATTGTACGGTGAGAATAGTCCTGGCTAATTCTTCTTTTATGGTTTGAGGAGGGATTCAAGAAACAGTGCGAGCCATCCTGTTTAGATAAATTAAAACCACTCTAAACTTGCAAGAGCATCATGCTAATAGTATTTTCTTCTCTCTCTTAAATTGCAGCGACCTTGTGACCACACATAGGTTACATCTAGATAACAAATTGACTGAATCTTACTTACATAACTGGCAGAAGTCTGTCCAGATGTCCATTGCCTATGACAAGCTGGACCACCCTATTACTACTCAAGATCCCGCCATCCCAGGTCCAGTTTCCACTGTCGCGGATATGAATATCTGTCAGACAAGAGAAAAGGATAAAGCGAAAGCCAAGTGCCTCGTGTTAGCTTCAGTTGATGGTGTATACCAGAAGCAGCACGAGAAGATGGACTTAGTTTCCATCTTTCTCCATAACAAAGATTTATATGGAGAGCAATCTCATATCGCAAGATATGAGACCTCGAACGAATTAATTCAAGCGAGGTTGGCTGACGGGTCATCTGTAGGGGACAACGTCCTTACAATGACTAGCTGTATTGATGAGCTCCAAGACCTGGAGACAGCGTTGGGAAACGAGTCAGATACTGACTTGATTCTACAGTCTTTGACTCCTACCCTGAAGGAAACCAGGGAAGTAAAAGGAAAGAGAAGGGCAAAAGTTTCGGGACTGGATATAGTAAAAGAGGGACGTTCCTATTGTTACAGGAATGAACATTGGCAGAATGATTGCAGGGCTAGCAAAGCCAGTAGCCAGGATTCGAAGCATGTTGTGGCTTCAGCCTCAAGTGTATTTGTTATTGAGAACTGTTTGTCAATTAACTCGACTTCCTGGGTACTAGATACCGGAGCAGGATCTCATATCTGTAATTCAATACATGCTTTGATAAACCGTTGAGTTATAAAAGTAGGTGATTGGTCTCTCAGAGTTGCAAACGGAATGAGCGTGAACGCTGAATCCGTAGGAGAATATCGTCTAGGTTTGACAAGTGGGCGGATATTGATTTTACGTAACTATCTGTATGTACCTAGTATGACTTGTAATATCATATCAGTATCCTCACTTTCAAGAGAAGGATATAATTTTACATTTGAAAGAGATGTAGTATACATCCACCTAAATCAAGTTCTGATTGGGTCCGGTACATTAAATGACGGTATATACGTATTAAGTCAAGCTCAGGTTTTTAATGTCTAGAATACACTTAAAAGAAAGTCTCCGAAATTAAATCAGGCTTTCTTATGGCATTGTAGACTTGGTCACATCAATGAGAGAAGGTTGGCTAAGTTACATAGAGAAGGATATTTGAATCCGTTCGAATATCAATCTTATGCTACTTGTGAATCTTGTCTCATGGGAAAGATGACAAAGACTTTGTTTACTGGACACGGAGTAAGAGCAAGCGAGCTCTTGGGACTCATACACAGTGATGTATGCGGTCCAATGTCTACACATGCGAGAGGTGGTTATTCCTACTTCATTACTTTTACGGATGATTTCTCTAGGTATGGATATGTCTTCTTAATAAAGCATAAATCCGAGGCCTTTGAGAAATTCCAAGAATACAGGAATGAAGTGGAAAAACAAACAGGCAAGAGTATAAAGACACTGAGATCTGATCGAGGTGGTGAATACTTAAGTACCGAGTTCCTGGGTTACTTAAAAGAGAATGGAATTCTCTCTCAGCTTACTCCTCCATACACACCACAACACAACGGTGTATCAGAAAGGAGGAATCGAACTCTATTGGATATGGTTCGTTCCATGATGAGTAAGGCAGAGTTGCCGCAATCTTTCTGAGGATATGCGCTAGAAACAGCCGCATATCTTTTGAACATGGTTCCAACCAAAACTGTGCCTACCACACCATATCAGATATGAAGTGGGAAGAAACCCTGTCTTAAGTATCTTAAGACATAGGGATGTCCAGCTTTTGTAAAGAAGCAGCATACGGACAAGCTCGAGGCATGCTCAGTACTGTGTAAGTTTGTAGGATACCCAAAGAACTCCAGGGGGTATCTTTTCTATTACGCAGAGGAACAAAAGGTTTTTGTTTCTCAGCATCCCCACTTCTTGGAAACTAAATTTTTAGAAAAGGAAACAAGTGGGAGAGAAATAGAACTGGAAGAAATTCAAGAACTACAAGCTATTACTGAAAGTATGGTAGAACCAGAGGTTTCAGAAGAAAGGGACATCCCGACGCCACTCCGCAGGAGTAGTAGGCCATCTCATCCGCCTGAGAGATACTGCGGTTTTCTCATAGATGGGGATAGAGAGGATTGTGTCATTGATGAAGATGACCCTACTAGCTTCCAGCAAGCCATTCAGAGCGGTGACTCGGTAAATTGGCTGGATGCTATGCGGACTGAAATGGAGTCCATGTACACTAACAAAGTATGGACTTTGGACGTTGCTCCAGTTGGGGTAAAACCCGTAGGATGCAAAAGGATCTTCAAAAAGAAGATTGGTGTAGATAGACAGGTTGAAACCTATAAGGCTAGACTTGTTGCAAAAGGTTTCCATCAAAGACCTGGTTTGGACTATGACGAAACCTTTTCTCCAGTGGCTATGCTTAAATCTATTCAGGTCCTTCTTGCTATTGCTGCCTTCCACGATTATGAAATCTGGCAGATGGACGTAAAGATGGCATTTCTAAATGGTAATTTGGAAGAGAGCGTCTATATGGATCAGCCAAAGGGATTCATTCAGAGTGGGAGCAGCGGTAAAATATGCAAGCTGCTTAAGTCCATTTATGGACTAAAGCAGGCATCACGGAGTTGGAACATCTGTTTTGATGATGCTGTCAAAGAATTTGACTTTATCAAAAATCCAGATGAACCATGCATATACAGTAAGATTGTAGGGAGAACTGTAGTATTCCTCATCTTGTACGTGGATGACATTCTCCTAATAGGAAATGATATTCCTATGTTACAGTCAGTCAAAAGATTCTTGTCACATAAATTCTCCATGAAAGACCTGGGTGATGCCACCTACATTCTGGGAATCCGGATCTATCATGATAGATCAAAGAGGATGTTGGGACTTTCACAGTCCAGGTACATAGACACCATAGTGAAGAGATTCAGTATGGATGATTCTAAACGTGGTAACCTACCGGCTTGTCACGGAATCACCCTCTCCAAAGAGATGTCTCCCAAGACTGATTTGGAAAGGGATCGCATGTCGATTATACCCTACGCTTCTGCGGTAGGCTCTATAATGTATGCGATGTCATATACCAGACCAGATGTAGCATACGCATTAAGCGTTGTAAGCCGGTATTAGGCAAACCCAGGAAGAAGCACTGGATAGCAGTAAAGAACATTCTCAAGTACCTAAGGAGGACTAAGGAGATGTTCTTGATGTATGGCGGAAAAGACCTCCAGTTAGAGGCCTTTGCCGACTCCGGCTTCCAGAGTGACAAAGATGACTCCAAATCCATGTCGGGTTATATCTTTACCCTCAATGGAGAGGCGGTCTGTTGGAAGAGTTCCAAACAGGAGACCGTTGCTGACTCAACGATGGAAGTAGAGTACATAGCTGCTTGCGATGCCGCAAAAGAAGCAGTCTGGATGAAGAAGTTCCTCACAGAACTTCAGGTGGTTCCTACCAGTGTTGATCCAATACCTCTGTATTGTGACAATAACGGCGCTATAGCTTTAGCGAAGGAACCCAGGTCCCATCAGAAGTCCAGACACATCTTAAGGCGGTATCACCTGATCAGGGAGATCATAGATCGCCGGGAGATCGAGGTGAAGATAGTAGAGACAGAGAATAACATTGCTGATCCATTCACAACGGCCCTTCCTCAGACGCAGTTCGAGAGGCTATTCGAGATGATAGGTCTACGATATGCCAGCTCATGGCCCTAGTGCAAGTGGGAGATTGTTAGTGTATATGCCCTAGGGGCCATTATTGTATCATACTAGCATGTATATTACTTAATGGAACCTTGGGATATTCACAGTTGTATATATAACAGTCTTGCTAAAAATGGTAGTATGCTACTTGGTTTGTGTCTACTTTAATATGTGCATATGTTTCTTGTAACGTATCACTTATACATATTAGTAGAGCCCATAGGATCTTTGCTTGATTACCAGCGTTGTGATGGCAGTCACACTAGTGGGGGCTGGGTAGTCTGTAAGCAACATCCTATACAGGTCCCTGGTCGTTGGATTATCGAGAGAGGGCATCGATATTTCGGAGTAGACTAAGTGTGTACGCTTCTCATCCTAGTTGGGGAGATGGTCTGTCCCACAGCCATCAGTACGTCGTACTGGAGATAGTATACAGGTGCTCGTTAGGTTACGGGTACACCGGACAGGACTCGCCGGGGAACTGATTGGTTGGTATTATACCCATCGTCAGTTAACAGTTCCCAGGTGACATGAGTACAGCATAGTCCGCAGACTTGACACTGCTACTTCGCCTTGAGTGTGTCCCACTGTTCTTAGATTGCTGCCCTACCACGGCTCAAAGGAGTCGTGCAAACAGGTAGCAGTTGGGTGCAGTCCCGAGCACTTGGAGGCAGTGGCGGTTAGATAGGATTCGTCTCTCCCGGTATAGGGAGTTGATATTGCGCTGTGTCAGAGAGCCATTACGCAAAGTCCCTGGCCAGGGCAAGCGAGATATACTGGTAGGTTCCAGTAGCTTCTCAGGGTGTAATGGGCTTCGCTCCGACACGACTTATACAGCTATTAGGGGACTGACGCTTGCCGCCCCCTAGGCTTGATATGCGATAGTCTTAGACGAACAGACCGGACTGTACGGAGATTGTCACATCAGGCTCAGTAGGGGTTCGGATGGTTTTTCCTCATCGGCCTTCTTATCGACATCTACCTGGGGACCGTTACGTACAGCTAGTGCCGCTTGCGGTCTGTGGCTAAACCCACTGCCAGCATAGTGTCGAGTTTTTAGAGTCCCACACAGAAAGTTTCACTGCTCCAGGCGAAACGATATAGAGGTCGTATGGTTTTACGACAGGAGTTCGGATGCGTACGTGTGTTTACGCACGTACGACTTTTCGGACAGTATATACTAGTCGGCTTTGGTTTAAGCCAGATTCTAGTATCGGGTTATTGGATTTATACAGTCTAAATTTTTCCGTGTTTTCACGGATTGGAGGCGTAAGTCCACGTTGCCCACCCCGGTGCTTGCGGGGAGGCGGAAAACGGAATAAAAATCGGATTTTTATCAACTTAGGCAACATGGACTAGACAAAGAAGG
Source organism: Agapanthus africanus (assembly GCA_030015575.1). NCBI lineage: Eukaryota > Viridiplantae > Streptophyta > Magnoliopsida > Asparagales > Amaryllidaceae > Agapanthus > Agapanthus africanus. The sequence goes on from JASDDO010000019.1 coordinate 163,437,631, forward strand.
ATCTTTGCTAAACAAAAACAAGCTAAAGCTAACTAGAAACTAGCTAAGTATTAGAAAGGTTATACCTAGGGCTTTATTTCCTTCTCTCCTTGCTCCTTGGAGTAGTGGAAAGAGGTCACCTTTGTCGTCTTCTCACGTCGAAGAAAGATCCACCCGAAAGCCTCAACCTTTGGCTTCAACTCCAAGCTAGAAGTAACTAGGGTGCAAGAAGTGCTAATCCTTGAACCCTAGATGAGAGTAGAGATTATCAAGAAGGGGTTTTTCTCAAGCTCAAGTGTTTCTCAACACATGAGAGGGGAGAGCTTGAGGGAGAGGAAGAACAAGAGAGAGAAAGTAAATCATAGAATGAGAGAATAATAACCATTCTCACATATATGTGTGAATTACTTTAAATTGATAATTAGCTAGATAATTATCATGGTTAATCATGACATGACCATTATCATTTCATATTTAATGCTAATTGCAAGGATCAAAGAGCATCTTTTATATGGAATGATGATGGTCAATATGTCAACTAAGGTCAACATGTCAAGATAGTCAAATGGTCAACAACCATAACCATGCACAATTATATTAAACTAATATTAATTAACCATAATACACACATAAGCATTAGGGTTAATAAAATGACAATAGTCATTAACCCTAATCAAAGTCCTCTCCCTCTGTCTCAACCAACTGTGCATACGCACCCGTATTCGTGATCCGAGGAACACGAATACAATGAGAAAAACCAATCCCAAATCATATACTAGGATCCGGCTTAAACCAAAGCCCGCTAGTATAAGCTGTCCGGACAGCAAATGTGCACAAGTGCGCGGATGTGAATGAACCCTGTCGCAAAACCATGCGACCTCTACTCATTTTGCCTAAAGGCGAATAGCTCTATGTGTGGGACTCTAAAGACTCGACACTACGCTGGCAGTGGGGACCGCAAGCGGCACTAGCTGTACGTAACGGTCCCCAGGTAGATGTCGATAAGAAGACTGACGAGGTGAACCCCATCTGAACTCCTACTGAGCCTGTATGTGACATTCTCCGTACAGTCCGGTCTGTTCGTCTGATACATCGCATGGCGGGCCTAGGGGGGCGGTGAACATCAGTCCCCTAATAGCGGTATAAGTCGTGTCGGAGTGTAGCCCAGAACACCCTGAGATAACACTGGAAACCTACCAGTATATCTCGCTTGCCCTGGCCAGGGACTACTCATGTAATGGCTCTCCTGGACACAGCGCGATGTCAACCCCCAATACCGGAAGAGACGAATCCTTTCTAACCGTCACTGCCTCCAAGTGCATCGGGACTGCACCCAAAAACTACCTGTTTGCACGACTCCTTTGAGCCGTGGTAGGGTAGTAATCAAAGTGCAGTGGGAACACACTCGAGGCGAAGTGACAGTGTCAAGTCTGCGGACTAAGCTGTACTCATGTCACCTGGGAACTGATAACTGACGATAGGTATAATACCAACCAACAGTCCCCGATGAGTCCTGTCCAGCGCACTCGTAACCTAACGAGCACCCGCATACTATCCCAAGTACGACGTACTGACGGCTGTGGGACAGACCGTCTCCCACTCTGGGATGAGAAGCGCATACGCTAGTCTACTCCGGAGTATCAATACCCTGTCTCGATAGTCCAACGACTAGGGACCTGTATAAGGATGTGCTTATGGATTACCCAGCTCCCACGAGTGTGAGCACCATCACAACGCTGGTAATCAAGCAAAGATCCTAAGGGCTCTAAAAGAAACGCATGCACATATTAAAGCAGAGACAAACCAAGTAGCATACTACCATTTCGAGCAAGATTGTATATACAACTGTGAATATCCCAAGCTTCCATTAAGTAATATACAAACTAGTATGATACAGTAATGACCTCTAGGGCATATACACTAACAATCTCCCACTTGCACTAAGGCCATGTACTGGCGTATCGAAGACCTATCATCTCGAGCAGCCGCTCGAACTGAGTCTGAGGCAAGGCCTTGGTGAATGGATCTGCTGTGTTATCTTCTGAAGCAACCCTCCGAACCTCGATCTCCTGGCGATCCATGATCTCCCTGAACAGGTGATACTGCCTCAAGATGTGTCTGGATTTCTGATGGGACCTGGGTTCCTTCGCTAAAGCTATAGCCCCGTTGTTGTCGCAATACAGAGGTATTGGGTCAACAATGGATGGAACCACCTGAAGTTCTTTCAAGAACTTCCTCATCCAGACAGCTTCTTTTGCGGCATCAGATGCAGCGATGTATTCCGCTTCCATAGTCGAGTCAGCAACGGTTTCTTGTTTGGAGCTCTTCCAACACACCGCCCCTCCATTGAGGGTAAAGACAAAACCCGACATGGACTTGGAATCATCCTTGTCACTCTGGAAGCTGGAGTCAGTAAAGGCCTCAATCTGGAGGTCTTTTCCGCCATACACCAAGAACATCTCCTTAGTCCTTCTCAGGTACTTGAGAATGTTCTTTACTGCTATCCAATGTTTCTCCCCAGGGTTTGACTGATACCTGCTTACCACACTCAGTGCATAAGCCACATCCGGTCTGGTACACAACATCGCATACATTATAGAGCCTACCGCAGAAGCGTAGGGTATAATAGACATGCGATCCCTCTCCAAATCAGTCTTGGGAGACATCTCTTTGGAGAGGGTGATCCCGTGACAAGCCGGTAGACTACCGTGCTTGGAATCTTCCATACTGAATCTCTTCAGTATGGTGTCGATGTATCTGAATTGTGAAAGTCCTAATATCCTCTTGGATCTGTCACGGTAGATCCGGATACCCAGAATGTATGAGGCATCACCCAGGTCTTTCATGGAAAACCTGTGTGACAAGAACCCCTTGACAGATTGTAGCATAGGAATGTCATTTCCTATTAAGAGAATATCATCCACGTATAAAACGAGGAATACTACAGTTCTCGCTACAAATCTACAATAGATGCACGGTTCATCTGGATTTTTGATAAAGCCAAATTCCTTGACCGTCTCATCAAAACAGATGTTCCAACTCCGCGATGCCTGCTTTAGTCCATAAATGGACTTAAGCAACTTGCACAACTTTCCGCTGCTCCCACTCTGAATGAAACCCTCTGGCTGGTCCATATAGACACACTCCTCTAAATGACCATTTAGAAAAGCTGTCTTTACGTCCATCTGCCAAATCTCATAATCGTGGAAGGCAGCAATGGCAAGAAGGATCCGAATGGATTTCAGCATAGCTACTGGAGAAAAGGTTTCCTCATAGTCTAAACCAGGTCTTTGACGAAAACCCTTTGCAACCAGTCTAGCTTTATAGGTCTCAACCGTTTCCATCTACACCAATCTTCCTTTTGAAGATCCACTTGCATCCTACGGGTTTTACCCCATCTGGAGCAATGTCCAACGTCCATACTTTGTTGGTGTACATGGACTCCATTTCGGTCCGCATTGCATCCAGCCATTTTATCGAGTCGACGCTCTGAATGGCTTGCTGGAAGCTAGTAGGCTCATCACAATCTATAATGCAATCCTCTCTATCCCCGTCAATGAGAAAACCGTAGTATCTCTCGGGCGGATGAGACTGCCTACTATTCCTGCGGAGTGGCGTGGGAATGTCCTGATCTTTCGAACCCTCTGGTTCTACTAAGCCTTCAGTAATAGCTTGTGGTTCTGGAATTTCTTCCAGTTCTATTGCTCTCCTACTTATTTCTTTTTCTAAGAACTGATGTTCCAGAAAATGGGCATTACGAGAAACAAGGACTTTTTGTTCCTCTGCGTAATAGAAAAGATACCCCGTGGAGTTCTTTGGGTATCCCACAAACTTGCACAGTACTGAGCGTGCCTCGAGCTTGTCCGCATGCTGCTTTTTAACATAAGCTGGACATCCCCAAATCTTCAGGTATTGAAGATAGGGTTTCTTCCCACTCCATAACTCATATGGTGTGGTAGGCACAGTCTTAGTGGGAACTCGGTTCAAAAGGTATGCAGCTGATTCTAGCGCATATCTCCAGAACGATTGCGGCAACTCAGCGTTACTCATCATGGACCGTACCATATCCAATAGGGTTCAGTTCCGTCTCTCCGATACACCGTTATGTTGCGGAGTGTATGGAGGAGTAAGCTGAGAGAGAATTCCATTCTCTTTTAAGTAACCCAGGAACTCGGCACTCAAGTATTCACCACCTCGATCAGATCTCAGTACCTTGATACCTTTGCCTGTTTGTTTTTCTACTTCATTCTTATATTCCTGGAACTTTTCAAAAGCTTCAGATTTATGCTTCATCAAGAAGACATGTCCGAACCTTGAGAAATCATCCGTAAAAGTAATGAAGTAAGAATAACCGCTTCGTGCATGTGTAGACATTGGACCGCACACGTCGCTGTGTACGAGTCCCAAGAGCTCGCTCGCTCTTACTCCGTGTCCAGTGAACGGAGTCATTGCCATCTTTCCTTTGAGACAGGATTGACAAGTTGCATACGATTGATATTCGAACGGATCCAAATATCCTTCTGTATGTAACTTAGTCAACCTTCTCTCATTGATGTGACCCAGTCTACAATGCCATAAGAAAGTTTTATTGATTTCTGGAGACTTTCTTTTGTGTGTATTCTGGACATTGAAAATCTGTGGTTGGTTTAATACGTATATACCGTTGTTCAATGTACCTGACCCAATCAAAACTTGATTAAGGTGAATGTTCACTACATTACTTACAAATGCAAATTCATAACCTTCTTTAGATAATAAAGATACAGAAATGATATTACAAGTTGCATTTGGTACATAATAACAACTACGCAAAACCAAAAAATGTCCATCCGACAATCCCAGGTGATAGTCCCCCACGGCCTCAGCATCCATGCTAGCACCGTTTGCAACTCTGAGGGTCATGTCACCTGCATTCAAAACTCTACGCTTTCTCAACGCCTGCAAAGAATTACAGATATGAGATCCTGATCCGGTATCCAATACCCAGGATGTAGAGTTTATTGATAGACAGTTTTCAATAACATACACACCTGAAGCTGAAGCCGCAACTCGCTTCAAATCCTGTGTTCTGGCCTTCCAAGCCTTGCAATCCTGTTTCCAGTGACCACTTTTGTGACAATAGAAGCATTCTTCCTTCCCCACCAGCTTTCCCGCTATCTTTGTTGTTTTTCCTTTTCCCTTCGTATCCACTTTACTGACACCGCCTCTTGGTTTGGCGGGGGCTTTCTTCTTCTTACCCTTGGCTTTCGCCCTGGATCTAGAAGAGGAAGATCTTCCTACAAACAAAGTGGATGTCTCCCTACCTTTCTGTAGGGTGCCCTCAGCACTCCTCAACATGTACAGAAGTTCGGAAAGTTCAACCTCCTTTCCTAGCATGTTGAAGTTAAGGATAAACTGGGCGTAAGTGGAAGGAAGGGACTGGAGAATCAAATCAGTATAGAGTTCATTCTCCAACGTGGTCCCAAGGTCCGCGAGCTCCTCTATGTAGCCAATCATCTTAAGCACGTGTTCGGCTACCGATGATCCGACGGCCAACCTTGCCGAAAACAACTTCTTCGACACTTCGTATCTTGCGATACGAGACTACTCTCCATACAGTTCTTTTGTATGAAGAAATATGGACTCTAGGTCCATATACTCGTGCCTCCTCTGATGTTCGTTATCCATCGAGGCTAGTATGAGGCATTTGGCCTTCGCGCAATCTATTTCCCAGGTCTTGTAGATTTCCCTATCTACGACACTGGTTTTGGGACCTGGGACAGGGGGAGCTTTGGTGGTAAGGACATACCCCAACTTGTCGTAAGTGATTGCCATCTTGACATTCCTGAGCCAATCTTTGTAGTTTGGCCCTGTCAATATGTTTTTATCTAGTAATAACTTAAGTCCGGTCATGATGAATGGTCGCTGCAATTAGGAGAGAGAAAAGAAACCGTTTAGCATGATGCTCTTGCAAGTTTAGAGTGGTTTTTAGTTTGTCTAAACTGGATGGCTCCCACTGTCTCTCGAATCCCTTCTCAAACCGTAAAGAAAGGATTAGTCAGGATCAATCTCACCGTACAATACTTGCTTAACCGTTCAGCCAGGCCAGTGTCGGTACTTCGAGTGAGGTTTTCCAACGCTTTCGCGAAGTTCCTTAATTCAAGAACCTCTTTTTCCTAGGGGCGTAGCCCCGCTAACACCTTTCTAGACACCTACTAGGTTTATAGCATTGATCGTTAAGTGAGAGTTTTCCCGAGGAGTAGCATATACTCACAGTAGGATCGGGATCCAAATATCATCGCGTGATAAAATCGAAGGAATCCTACCAGAATTATCACACTCCAAATGGTATGCAGCGCTAGCAAGTTTCAGTACTTATGAAACTCCCGATGTGGATTTTTGCCCCATGCTCTTATGACCTTGGCGTGAGGTCAAAATGTCATAAGTCACATGTCAAGTTCTTCCCATCATTATCCCGGTTAATTTGAACCCACCCGTACCTACCCTTGACGTAGGCCAAAATGGCAGTACGACTTTCTCAAACCAACGCATTCTATCTATGCAACAGATAAATATCCGGCAGCTACTAATCACTATGCCTTGGCGTGAGGTCAAAATACATAGCTTGAATACTACCGAATATTTAACTGAAATGATGGAGGGCTACGGATGGTTTTGGCGAAACCGTGAACCTAGTGAACTTGATATAATCGATGGAATGAGATAGCTTTTAAAAGGAGTGGTTCAAGCTCCGCGTTTAAAAGTTTAGTTTTGAAAAGAACCGGATGGTTTTCAAAGTGTTCCAATCGACTTTTACTTGGTTTATTTTCTTGCATTAGTTCTTTTAATGCGTCCCATCATTTAATCCTACCATTGCAGAAAACAACCAAAATATGACGTACGCTTATGCCATTCGCATTCGCCACGGGGCCCCGTCATCACCCGTTAGGTTACTTAACTAACGACAGAGCGGGGGCTGGGCTAGCGCGGCTGTAAAACATAAGCAACGCCTAAATAGTTATCATATATAAATATATAGCAATGATAGACATTACAGATCACAGATGAATACATTGGATAAACTAGGAATCCGCAATCCGTTTGAGCCTACAACGAAAAGCGGATTACACGGTCGCGGTGAATAGCCAAATACCCCACCCAAGACCCCTACGGGTGCGGCAAACTACCCGCCAAGTATCCGAAGCGATGCAACCTCCCTCAACACCGTGAGTAGGCCACTCGGCACTTCGAGATACCCGGTAGTTTGTGCACCCCCTCCATGGGTCTATCCTAGGAGCAAAAACAGTAAAAAAGAATTATACAATAACGGCTACAACCCCGACCTGGTTGTGCAGCCAAACAAATAATATTACATCAATTTACATATTACAATGAATGAAAGAAAAAGAAACACTCATCTCACATCCACCCCGGCTATTCACCCGCGACAATCCAACGCATTCATATACACATACCATCATCAAACACAGATCACAGATATGTATAACCCTGACTAATCGACATATAGCGATTAGCCGACGTTCAATACATATAAACATCACAGATATAACCCTTATAGTCAAAGCGTATTGAAGTTCGATAAAAAATACGGATTTATAGGCCCCCAAAAACAAATTTCTATACTGGAAAACCTGGGCACATACAAACCATCTAAAAAATCCCAAAAACAAGCCAGAAAGACACTGCACCGAACTCGACCCAGAGCCGAGCCAAAACGGCCGCGGTTGCGCGGCAATAGCTTGCTATTTCCGTGGAACCGCGGCTCTTTGGTCGAATCTCTGGATCGTTTTTGGTGGCTTTCTTCACAAAACCTGAGATGATTTTTGGAGTATGATTAATTTTGTTTTGAACAGAAAAAATTTTAACAGAAACTTAGGGTTTTGAAAACTCGGTTTTTCGATTTTTTTTCGATCGAACTTCCATACACTTTACTGCCTAGCTAGTTTATGTTTAGCTAGGCTCTGATACCACTGTAAGTCCACGTTGCCCACCCCGGTGCTTCCGGGGAGGCAAAACGGAATAAAAATCGGATTTTTATCAACTTAGGCAACATGGACTAGACAAAGAAGGATCTTTGCTAAACAAAAACAAGCTAAAGCTAACTAGAAACTAGCTAAGTATTAGAAAGGTTATACCTAAGGATTTATGTCCTTCTCTCCTTGCTCCTTGGAGTAGTGGAAAGAGGTCACCTTTGTCATCTTCTCACGTCGAAAAAAGATCCACCCGAAAGCCTCAACCTTTAGCTTCAACTCCAAGCTAGAAGTAACTAGGGTGCAAGAAGTGCTAATCCTTGAACCCTAGATGAGAGTAGAGATTATCAAGAAGGGGGTTTTCTCAAGCTCAAGTGTTTCTCAACACATGAGAGGGGAGAGCTTGAGGGAGAGGAAGAACAAGAGAGAGAAAGTAAATCATAGAATGAGAGAATAATAACCATTCTCACATATATGTGTGAATTACTTTAAATTGATAATTAGCTAGATAATTGTCATGGTTAATCATGACATGACCATTATCATTTCATATTTAATGCTAATTGTAAGGATCAAAGAGCATCTTTTATATGGAATGATGATGGTCAATATGTCAACTAAGGTCAACAAGTCAAGATAGTCAAATGGTCAACAACCATAACCATGCACAATTATATTAAACTAATATTAATTAACCATAATACACACATAAGCATTAGGGTTAATAAAATGACAATAGTCATTAACCCTAATCAAAGTCCTCTCCCTCTGTCTCAAGCAACTGTGCATACGCACCCGTATTCGTGATCCGAGGAACACGAATACAATGAGAAAAACCAATCCCAAATCATATACTAGGATCCGGCTTAAACCAAAGCCCGCTAGTATAAGCTGTCCGGACAGCAAACGTGCACAAGTGCGCGGATGTGAACGAACCCTGTCGCAAAACCATGCGACCTCTACTCATTTTGCCTAAAGGCGAATAACTCTCTGTGTGGGACTCTAAAGACTCGACACTACGCTGGCAGTGGGTTTAACCACAGACTGCATGCGGCACTAGCTGTACGTAACGGTCCCCAGGTAGATGTCGATAAGAAGACTGACGAGGTGAACCCCATCTGAACTTCTACTGAGCCTGTATGTGACATTCTCCGTACAGTCCGGTCTGTTCGTCTGATACATCGCATGGCGGGCTTAGGGGGCGGTGAACGTCAGTCCCCCAATAGCAGTACAAGTCGTGTCAGAGTGTAGCCCAGAACACCCTGAGATAACACTGGAAACCTACCAGTATATCTCGCTTGCCCTGGCCAGGGACTGCTCGTGTAATGGCTTTCCTGGACACAGCGCGATGTCAACCCCCAATACCGGGAGAGACGAATCCTGTCTAACCGTCACTGCCTCCAAGTGCTTCGGGACTGCACCCAAAAACTACCTGTTTGCACGACTCCTTTGAGCCGTGGTGGGGTAGTAATCAAAGTGCAGTGGGAACACACTCGAGGCGAAGTGACAGTGTCAAGTCTGCGGACTAAGCTGTACTCATGTCACCTGGGAACTGATAACTGACGATAGGTATAATACCAACCAACAGTCCCCGACGAGTCCTGTCCAGTGTACTCGTAACCTAACGAGCACCCGCATACTATCTCAAGTACGACGTACTGACGGCTATGGGACAGACCGTCTCCCACACTGGGATGAGAAGCGCATACGCTAGTCTACTCCGGAGTATCGATGCCCTGTCTCGATAGTCCAACGACTAGGGACCTGTATAAGGATGTGCTTATGGATTACCCAGCTCCCATGAGTGTGAGCGCCATCACAACGCTGATAATCAAGCAAAGATCCTAAGGGCTCTACTAATATGTATATCAGCGATATGCTAAAAGAAACACATGCACATATTAAAGCAGAGACAAACCAAGTAGCATACTACCATTTCGAGCAAGATTGTATATACAACTGTGAATATCCCAAGCTTCCATTAAGTAATATACAAACTAGTATGATACAGTAATGGCCTCTAGGGCATATACACTAACAGGAGGGGCGTTCTCGTAATTTGTCGGGAAGGTTCTAGAAGAGTGGTGACTAAGGGGTTAAGGTGGCATGAGCATTAATTGCTTAATGACTCATTTGTGTGATTCATGCTTTGTATTAAATGATTCATTAATGAGTTAATGAGTCATATGATGAATCACACTAGATGAATGAATCTAACCATAATGATAAATCATTTATATTGTTTATTTGATTAATTTTTATGGTTGATATATTCATATGAGTTCATTATTCTTTTCATTATCATCTTCACCTTCTCTCTCCTCAAGTTCACTCTCTCTTCAAACCCTAACCCTAACCTCTGATGTGTTGAGATCAAGGGTTAGCTAGACTAATACATCCATAACCTCACTCTATATCCCCTAGGTAGCTTAGATTAGCACTTTAAGCAACCTAGTTATCTCAAGTTTGAGATTAAGCTTGGCGTAGGAGCTTTCAGGTGGATCGTCTTTGATTCGAGGAGGCCGTTGAGATGCCGATGTTCCAAGGAGCCTACGAGGAGTGGAGGACCGTGATGAAGACCCGAAGGACTAGTAACGTGAGGTATAACTTTGTATCCGAGTAGTTAAACCTCTAGTACTTTGTTAGCAATGGTTTAGAAACGATTCATGCGCTCAAGTCCGTGTTACGAAGCTTTGATAATCGTTTTTCATATATTCCGCCACCCTTCAAGTTCGCGGGGTGTGTGACATGGACTAACAGGAACTTGATTATAGCCGGAGTAGCCATCCAAAAAGCAGTACAATTCATGCCCAGCCAATCGTTCTAGCATTTGGTCAATAAAAGGTAATGGAAAGTGGTCTTTCCGTGTCGCGGCGCTGTGTTTTCTATAATCGATGCACACTCGCCACCCAGTTTGGGTGCGAGTAGGTATTAACTCATTCGCCTCATTAGTTATGACCGTTATGCCCGATTTCTTTGGGACAACGTGAATGAGGCTAACCCACTGGCTATGAGAGATAGGGTAAATGATACCACTATCAAGATATTTTACAATTTCCTATTTAAAAGACTCCTTCATTACAGGGTTGAGGCGTCTCTGTGGATCCCTTACTGGCTTGTCATCATCCATCATATGTATATGATGTTCAATTATGAGGGGACTAATCCCCTTGATATCCACCATAGTCCAGCCAAAAGCTTGCCGATTATTTTGTAAGACCATTAAAAGGGCTTTCTCTTACTCGAGGGATAGAGAGGCCGAGATGATAACAGGAAGGGTCTCATTCTCACCTAAGTAGGCTTATTTAAGGTGAGACGGCAATAGCTTGAGTTCGGGTTTTGGAGGTGAAACAATTGAAGGTAAAATTGGTGAAACTGTCTCGAACTCGAAGGATTCCAACAATGGTTTGAAGCTAGTGTAAGCAACCGAGTCGGATGGTTTAGCTAACTCATCCGAAAATTCAAAGGACTCAAACTCGAGTGGTGATTCTTCAAAATCGTTCGAAAAAGTGAAACACTCGTAATCGTTATCGGGTGTGAAAATTGTGTTAGATTCAAGGAGGAACACACTAGTGGCGTCAAAACTGCTGTGATCGAACAAAATTTTTTTGAGCTCACAATCCTCCTGAGTGATCTCTTGGATCGAGCAAACATCAAGTATATTAGCATTAGGCTCGGAGGGCTGATTCCCCAACTTAAAAATGTTGAGTTCAATTGTCATGTTTCCAAAAGATAGGTTCATCGAACCATTTCGACAATTGATCACCGCATTAGAAGTCGCAAGGAATGGTCGACCGAGTATCACCAGAATTTGACTTCGGGGGTTAGATACAGGCTGTGTGTCCATAACAATGAAATCAATAGGGAAAATGAAGTCCCCTACTTTAATTAACACATCCTCTAACTCACCTCTAGGATGGGTGATGGATCGGTCGGCCATTTGGAGAGTACAATGTGTGGGTTTCAGCTCTCCAACACCTAATTGTTCATATACTGAATATGGAAGAAAATTAACACTGGCACCAAGATCTAAAAGTGCGCGATTGATGTTCTTATCCCCAATTGTTATTGAAATTGTAGGACAGTCAGGTTCCTTGCGTTTTTGGGGTAATGGTTGGGTAAGAGCATCACTTACTGCACTAGCCACAAAAACTTTCTTAGGTACCTGCGATTTCCTCTTCTTGGTGCATAAGTCCTTTAAGATTTTAGCGTAAGAAGGGACCTGTTGGATTGCATCCAAGAGAGGTATGTTAATGTTAACCTGTTTGAATAACTCCACAATCTTATCCATTTGTGGAGTAGGTTTATTGAATCTCAATCTGTTTGGAAATGGAATATTTTGAAAATTTGTTGAGTCCAATGTTTGTGGAGTAGATTGCGGAGTTGGAACGGATCCCAGTGTTGTTGTTCTTGTGTAGTGGGATGTGGGTCCGTTCGAATTAGAAGAATTAGAGCCTTGTAAAGAATGAAGAACAAGCTCTGAAGACGACAAAGAAGATGAGGAAGAAGAAGAAGAAGCGGTGGCCGGGGTGTCATCATTATTACCAACATTGTTGTGCAATACCTTTCCAGATCTCAATGTAGTCACGGCACTCACATTATGATTTTGTTGTTCATAAGCAACATATGTATTTTTTGTGTGACCGGGATTTGGCAGTGGTTGAGATGGAAGTTTCCCTTTTTCTCGCTCGCTTAACGCAGCATTCAGTTATGCAATTTAGGCTTCAATTGTTTTGATGCTCTGATAATGTGAAGCACTGTGTTGCACCAAAGACTGAATGGATGATTGGATGTTGGCTGAAGATTGTGTAGATTGTTTTAAAAACGCATCCAGATTTCGTTCTAGCGAAAAAACCTTATCGTTATTTGGCTGAACAAAATTGTTTTGAAGATAAGAATTGTTTGGTACAAAATTGTTCATTTGGTTTTGGTAAGGTTGGGGTTGGAAAGGTTGCTGATATTGAGTTTGTTGAGGGGCTTGTTGTTGTGGAGGAGGCCTCTAAAAATTGTTATTGCCTTGGAATTGTTGATTTTGATTCCAAGTAAAATTTGGGTGGCTCCTCCAACCAGGATTATAAGTTGAAGAGTATGGATCATTTATTTGTCTTTGCTGAAAGGCAGCATTGACTTGATCTTGTCCTTGAACAGGTGGGTTGTAAGGACACTCTTCGGTTAGATGGAACGGATCCGAACAACAAGCGCAAGCGATGTGTGGGGGTAAAGCCGGGGCAGGAGAAGGCGATGGGAATTTGCTCTCAATTGCTTCTAGTTTTTTCGTGAGTGCAGCCATTTCGGCCTTCATTGCAATCGACATATCAAGTTGATGTATGCCTGCCCTAGACTGACCTGATGAAGTAGATGAAGTGGTCTTAGTGCTTTCCCACTGAAGTGTTTGTTCAGCAAGATCATCGAGAAATTGCCAAGCTTCCTCGCTCGATTTTGTAAGAAAGTGACCTTGACAAATGGTTTCCAACAACTGCTTAGTTGCGGGGTTCAGTCCTTCGTATAAAGTTTGGCAAAGTTGTCATTTCTCGATACCGTGGTGAGGGCACTGAACAAGAAGGTCCTTAAATCTTTCGAAACACTTTCAAAAAGGATCGGAAGGAAACTGGGAAAATTGATTAATTTCATTTCGAATTCTCGCGGTCTTGTGGTGTGGGTAAAACTTTTTTAGAAAAGCCTTAACAAACTCTTCCCAATTTTTTATGGAGTGCGATGCTGTGCTATATAACCATTTTTCAGTTAGGTCACATAAAATGAATGGAATGACACGTAGCCTTGTAGCATCATCAGAAAGTTGGGCGGTCTTTATCATTGCGCAAACATTCTGGAATTTGTTAATGAAGATGTAGGCGTCTTCGGATTCCAGCCCGTGAAATTTGGGCAACATATTGATGAAGTGGGGTTTAATTTCGAAGTTATCCCCATTAGCCGGTGGAAGTGAAAGATAAGTGGGAAGTGCGGTGCGGGTGGGATAGAAAAGATCCTGGAGCGCGATTCGTTGGGGCGCTTCGACAGGAGGGTGTGGTGGGTTATTCGCACCCAGTTGAGGTGGAATCAGTCCCGTTGGTAAGGGGTTGTTAGGATTGAATCCCGACATCTCCTTAGAAGATGATGAATTTGAAGATAAAGGTAAAGAAATAGAGGGAATTTCAACTTTAGAGTCGAACGCGTCGTCAGTAGGTACTAACGAGTCACGGACTAAACGGGCGCTAGTGTCCCTAGTCCAACTGGACATACACTAACGAGGTGAAGTGTAGTCAAAAAGTAAAAATAGAAGGTGGGGGTAAGAAAATGTCAATGAGAGAAAGTGGGTGCAAGTGGGTGCAATGGATTTCTAGCGACAAAATGGCAAGTTTTTGTAAAAATTTTGTTTTGTGGTTTTTTTATAAGGAGTTTTGCAAAAGATTTTTTATAATGAGCTAGACGCACTTTCAAGCAATCACAATATGCACAATCAAGCGTAGAGCTAGGGTCTCCTAAATCAACTAAACTGCTCCTAACTGTTCCGAAGGGCAAGTTGTAAGATATCCTCGAATCGCCTCTTCACCGCCAATTGTGGCCAAGTAAGCACAAGTAAAGAAAGGAGGGATCCGCTCACGAATCACCGTGAGACGGGCCTTTTAAAATTACATTTCCCACTTGTCTAGCTTAGGCACCACAAAGTCAGGTTTAGATAAACAACCGATGCCTACAATCTTTCCTTTGTCCTAATGAGCACGACAGTCCTTATTGGCTGAGTCTAATATTTTTTATTAACTCGAGGGTTGATGCAAATGCTTTTTATGATTTTTGGGGTCCTAGGAAGGGTAATGAAGTCCCCACCCAATCTGGATTGGTGTTAAAGCCCCTTAAAAGTCCGTTTTAAAAATGCAAGCAGTAAACACAAAAAAATCCAAAACACTTGCCAAAATTTTTTCTTTTATTTGAGGCGCAAAGAATCCCGCACAAGATTGATTTATTGGAGAGGGAAAGAAGTTTTGCGCAAAGAATCCCGCACAAGATTGATTTATTGGAGAGGGAAAGAAGTTTTGCGCAAAGAACCCTGCAGAATTTTTTTTCAGAGGACAGAAGAGAGGGAATGAATGCTTACAGAGAAGTTTCCACTTGCTGACGTCACCAACACGCGGCGGATCCGTGGCAGAATGCTCCCTTTAGCCGCGGTTCAGCGGTCGATGAGTCTGTTCAAGCCTCCAAAATTTTTCTGTTATCAGTTGTGGCTCTCCTCTGTATGTTCAGATCTGCTGTTTGCTGGTTTGTTCACTGGATTTTTCCAGATCTGAATCTGTTCGTCTTTCCGATCCTGCACAATTCGCACAAAAACCCTTCAAAAAATAACAAGACGATAATTTTTTTTGGTTTTTATATTTTTCAGTTTTTATGATTTTTTAATTTTTAATTAACCCGAAATTACAAAAAAAAATAACTACCGTTATCCCCAGCAACAGCGTCATTTGATTGATAGAGATTTTGCGTGTGCGTTTTGAAATCAGAGAATTAACCGTAATCAAGACGATATCTCTTGGTAGCTAGCCGGTTGAGTACGGGTCGGACCACAGGGAAAACGTGTCTTTTCTTATTGTTCTAACGAGTCAATTCCTATTTGTGGTAGGTTTTGATTTTCTATAAAAACAGAGGTTGATTTTGATTTGGATTAAAATCTTGCTACGGTTAGGATTAGATTAATTTGAAAAGTTAATTCTACTCACCGCTTTCTTTGCCTAATTAAGAACTTAGGTGTTAAGGTAATAATTAACAAAGGGGATTAGCACGATCAGGAAGAAACTTCGTTTCTTCTTTTCGGCCCTTGTCCGTCCTTTCTTAATTCTTAGCCCTAAACTCTATCTAAATCAACCACGACCGGTCTAACTAAGGGATCACCGCTATCTCGTAGGATAGGGTGCCGTAGTGAGCGGTGGGTGGTTGTTTTACATAGAGCCCTAATTTATAAAGTTAAACGAGCAAGAAAAGAGTGAGAGATTTCCATCTCTCAAACCTTCCCAATCCTAACCCTAACAAGTGAGGATCTACTCACTCATTAGGAAAATATGGACAAAATTCATTTTTATGATTTTCTTTTTATTTAACTACCAAACTTGTAGATAAATAAAGACAGGTAAAAATGCAGAGAAATAAAATTTGCAACTAAGAAAAAAAACACGATAAAAAGAAAACAACTAAATTTATTGATTCACTCTTTGAAGATTACAAGGGAATTGAAATTTTAAGATCTAGAAATTAAAAGAGGTATGCTCCAAAAAGAGCTGTAGGCTTCCTATTTATAGATAGGAGAAACCCTCGGCTTTACATCTGATCCACATCTGAATTTACAAGACTACCCTAAGAAAACCGGGTCAATGCACCGACTCCAACCGACACGCACCGACACGTGCGATGCACAGCCGCGGATCCACGGCAGAATTTCGTGTTTGGCCGCGGATCTGCGGCCATCTTATGGGGTCTCTGTCTCAAATCTTTAGGGCTGCTTCATGTTGCATTTTACTTCTGGTTTCTTTACTTGGTTTCTCAGAATATCTTCTATTTTTTTCCAGATTTCCTATCTAAAGCCTAATGTTTTCCAAACTGGTCCAATGTGGGACTAATGATACCTTCGATTGAAGAAAAACGATAAGGCAAAGGGGCTGATCATAACCTCCTTTCGCTTTTCAAATTATATTTTTGCTAGGGATTTCGTCAGTTGCAGGTAAAAATTAGTACTTGCTAATTTTGGTTACGACTTTGATGGAATCGATTTGCTAGTACTCAATTTTCCAGGGTTTTGTTTACCATTATCATTTCCATGAATCAATGTATTATTTAATCTCCATCATATCATATGACAAATGATTCATTATTTTTCATATATATTCTTGCAACAATTATTTTGATGTACTAATTTTGTGCAATGAATTAATTATTAATTGATATGTCAACAAACTCTACTTTCACTTATTTCTGAGGGCACCTGTACGTTATAGCCGATCAATGTTGCTTCTCCTTTTTAGTTTCAAACTTTGGGCTGTTACTGTTTTGCACTTGCATTTGCATAAAAAACCCATTCAATTTTGAGGCATTTAGATATCATCAATTCTTAATCTTGGTTTCCGCTTTCTTTGCATCTAGAATTCATTCATTCAGTTTTGAAGCTTTAGATATCATCAGTTCTTAGTCTCGGTAACATTGATGTACGCCAGAGAAGTAGACAAATTATTATTATCTACTTTCTTTTATTTATTTATTTTTAATAGAAACTTATGGTTAGTTTGCTTTTATAAAATCATCGGCCGTTCTTCGTGTACAAACCGACAATTCAATATCTTTTTAGGTCTATGCCTGGGCGTCATGTTAGAAGTATCTAACTTCAATTTGAGATGAGTTTAATAGCCCAAACTTGATAATAGAATGGAAATGGGTGCTTATCATTAACGCCTTACGTATTTGGATGCTGTTAACTTAAGAAGTTTGTAATAATTAGAGCCGATAGCAACCGTGTTTGATGATCAAGCCTGCAGTGGCATGGCACTGCATATTGGTTTGCAAGCTCTATGGCTTGATGATTGATGAAGCTCCGAATCTCCCTTAGATGTTGTCCACCGTCGATCTTACTGCAAGCGGCTCTGAATGATTGAGATTTGGTGTGATGGTTGAATGTGTGGATCTCAATGGATTGTCATTGACGCCGAGCTACCTACAAGGGAAGTCCTGGGATGGGTAACCACCGTAGGACCCTCCGACGATTAACTAAGTATTGAGAAATAATGGCAGGAGAGCGGTGTATTGGAATGAGTTCGAGTTACCTGAATCTTCTGGAAGAGAGGGTTTATATAGCGGTCGCATAGAGCGAACCGTCGCGAGATTCTCGCCGTCCGTTACACCTCTGCATCATGTTCGCGCTGATGGCGGGGTGTGTCCATTAATAGCGGGATACGCTCGTTAATGGAGAGATGCATCAGTGTGAGACACGGGATGTGGAGCGGCGGAGATCTTGTTTTGGTGAGATATACGGAGCCATTACGGAGGCGCTTAGGCTCTTTGCTCTCGGTTGACCAGGGAAACTGAGGAAGCTCAGCTCGGTGAATAGCTCGGAGACGAGCGGGGAGGCCGTGAAAACTCGGCTGCAGGATTGCTCGGGGGCAAGTTGTTGGCTGGTTGCTAGGCGCATAAGGAAGGTACTCAGGTGAGATCTCCGAAAGGTCGGATGCAAACTCGGAGACGAGGTGCTGAGAAAAGTCCCCCATGCGTTATACTAATTCTACCTTCATGGCTCCCAGGAATCTAGTAGGCTTACGTGGACAACACATCATCAGCTTTGTGTCGTAATCTGGGAAATTCCCGTTTATGAGTCTTATTATTAGTCCCCCACTCTCGCTCTGACCTATTTATAGGTCGGGTCGAGATTGGTAAGCCAGGTTTTTAACGATTCAGTCTAGGATTTCCCCGTAATGGGTTGTCCGAGGATGATGCGACGTTTGGCGGCTACTCCTCCTGGATCCTTAGACCCATGTGGCGGCTTATGAAGCGCCTCAATTCCCGTGCGTATCTTTGGTGACGTCTGCGGATCAGTGAAATGATTGCGTTTTAAAGGGGGCGTCGTTTTGGTCAGTTGGGCTACGTGCCACGAGTCCGCCACTGGGTGGTGGGACGCAAGGGGTTGTCATCCGAATCCTGGCATGGGGGGACGTGTCCAATGGCCGGTCGCCATGCGGGGTCCCGGTGGCCGCTCGGTATGACGCTTCGTTTCGGAGGGAACGGATTTGGGCCGTTGGAGCCTTCTTGTAGAGTGTATAAATAGGAGGGGGTGATCCTATGGCTGATACTTTGCCCCAGTCGTCTTTTGTTGTCTGAAGATTGCCCGGCGTACATCTACTTAGGTCGGAACTTCGGCTAAAAAAAACTTTTCTCGGCCAATCCTTTCTTGAATCAGATTAGATGTCTTCCTCTAATGTGTCTATTGAAGTAGTTGGGGTTGAGTCGGGCGATGAAACTTCAGCTTATGAAGCCGAGTCCAGCAGGTTTTTTTCCTCCTCGGCTTCCGATAGCCGAAATATTTCTTCTTCCTCATCATCTTCATTTTCTGTGTCGGGCTCTCCCCCAAGGGGAACGACGCCCTTATCCTTCGTCGTCGAGGGGCGAAAAGGGCCCCCAAGGCGCGCATCGGGAATACCCTCAATGCTCCCTCTGTTTTGAACCGTTTGGACGAGCTTTCGGATATCTGGGCTCGTTTTCATATTCCCCCTGGTATTCGCTCCGTCTGGCCAGGGAGGACGAGCGGGCAGACCAGGTGCAGGGCAACAAGATTGCTCTGTACTTGAAAGCGCGTCTGCCCTCCTCGCCTGAAGTTTGCGACGTGTTCTATTGTTTCCGTCTCACTCCAGGCCAGCTAGCGCCGAACTCGTGGAGAATCCTCCTCAGGTTTCTGGTCCGGTTGAAAATTGATCGGATCGCTTTTGATTTGAGCATTCCTCTCTCCTTTCTTTGTTACAAAAATCACCCAGGTACCAACAAGGACGAACCGAGCTGGGTGTACCTTTCGTTCAAAAAACATAAGGGTAGGGCGGACGGGTCGGGGGTAGCGGTCGTCCCTTCTTCCATCCATGAATGGAAAGAGAAGTTTGGCTTCGTCGGCCCCCCGGAGGGTAAGGATTGGGCTGTTGTCACGCTCCGCTTCCTAGTGTACGGGTAAGGAGACGTGGCGAGGTCGCTACATATTTACTCAGAAATAAACACGCTAAGTGTAAATTAAGCAATATAAATAAATAACACAAGAATGACAAGAGATGTAAATAAACATCAACTTTTTATTGATAACCCTTCTTTACATACAACTGAAAAATAAAGTACAATGAAAGAAAGTGATGCCTAAACAATGGCATATGAACTGAAAGAAAGTAAGTACAAGTAGGAACTAGATTTCTGGCTCATCTGTAAACTGCTCCAAAACATCCTGGATGGGCTCGATCTCCTGAGAGTTGGGTCTTCCTGACAACATTCCAAAGATAGAAAAGACAGGAATGTCGTCAGTGAACTAGCGCTCAGTAAGTCCCAAGAGATAGAATAGAAATAGGCAGGTAAAGAGAATAGAACTGGTAAATTATAAGTTTGTTATGCTACCGTAGTTGTTTGTAGCTTGGTACAGAATATACCAGTGTATACGAGAGGAGTCCAACTTGCTCCGTAGACTATGGTAACATGTAAGTACAAGGTCCCGTCAAAACCCACAGGACAACGGAACAGGATGTTCATGTATGTGTCATTTAGTGACCGTCTCCTTCCACTTCTAATACATTCCGTACTAATCTACCCCGTTAAAACCCCGTAGTGCATATTGTATTGATTGTATTGATGTGTAGTTATCAGACTTGCCGAGACCATAGTATAAGTTGTTCATGTAAACGGATTCAGGAGGTAAACGGAAGTCATGTAAGCAAGTCAAGATATAGCCATAGTTCGGTCAAGTCAAGACATGTTGCATGTTTGATATTGTTCTGGTATTCAGGTTCAGGTTCAAGTGTTCATGTTTGGTATATTGGATTCATGTTGAATTGGAGTTATGATTGGATTCATGTTTGGATTGTATTCAGATTAGACTGAGACTCAGATTGAGTTAGACATTTAAACAGAATTGGATCCTGAGTTAGGTTTTAGAGTTATCGGTAACTGCTGCATATGGACGGCAGGATTTGTGTTTTTTTCCAAGACAATTACCATTGATAACCCCGTTTAAGTTTTCTACCTTAAATAGGCAAGCACCCAATTTCTTTGGCTCCCTGAGACTCCAGAGAATTGGTCTCGCTTAAACCTATATTTACTAGGGTCCTTAATGTAAATTATATAACTCGAGGGGGTTTTATGAAAAATAATTTTAGTATACTTTCAAAATAAATCTCAAGTATTTATTTATGTTATATAGGATTTTTATGGATGTAAATTTTATAGAATGAGGTATGTTAGTGAATATATATATAACTTGAATAGTTCAAGGTATTTTAATGTAAAGTTTGACTTGTATTGATTCTTGATGTTATTTTCATGAAACTTGTAATTCCTTTATATTCTAGAAAATATGGAATTTTATTATATATTAAAAATAGATGGTTTGATATTATTTATATAATTATTAAAAATAAATTTTTATTATTAAATAGAAATCCTCGGTTTTCTTAAAAATTGTATTAAAAATTCCATCGAGATCGTATACTCCGTGAGGAGGTCATCATCTCACCCTACTAATCCCGAGGATATACGATAATCCGCACCATCCAAACCGGGTTCCCCGAAATGGGTTGTAGAGGCATAATTGCAAGGAATTTAAATAATACTATTTACAAGAAAACGGGTTTTTATAGTTCGAGGTATTTGATGAAAAGTCGTATTTTGCCACAAGATATTGATTTCAAGAGAATCGTGCTATGTCAAAATGTGTGTATGTGAGAGGTTGGTCATTATCTTGTGAGGTTTTCTAAAGGTATGCTAAGCAAAAGTATTAAAAGATGTCATATGTAAACTTCATGGTATTTAACTGTAAAAACTTAAATAAAGTTGTTTTACATGGAGTTTTAAAGTGAAACATGTTTCAAAACATTAATTAATGTTTAATAAGCAACGTAATGTGATATGGATGAGTGGTTATTAAGAAGAAATTGTAGTTTTCAATGTTTTAGAAAGAAAAGCCGGTATAACTCCACTTACTGACATGTTTTGAAAAGAGATCATTTTAAGGTAGGAAGAGAAGAAAAGAGACGGGACTTACAAGTTGTGTGGGTTAAGAATAGAGGGAGGAAGGAATTGAGATCATCGTGGTGTCGCCAAAATCGTCTCGAATCCTCGCTGGAAATGGAACTAGGGCTAACTCCACTTGTACTTTTCTTTGACTTAGAAAATTTTGAGAATTTGATAATAGATTTCAGAATGAAGAGAGCTAGGATATGGCATGGTATTGATAGAGTAAAAATTATGGTTTTGGAATTGAAGAGAGGATTAAAAATGCATTAAAAATAGGATTAAATGGTGCATTTAACTCTCTGGATAAATGCAGGAAAAACAAACAGAACAGGGGTAGTGGGGGAGTCCAAGGGTTTTAGTGTGCAGAGAACGGGGCCATTCCCTATGGTGGGGCCCGGTGGTGCCGGCCTAAACCCCGATCTCGCCGGCCATAATAAAGGGGCGGGGGCTTGGATTGGTGCCACGTGTCCTTGGCTGTTCATACAACATTATGCACGTGTTTTTTTTCTGTCTTTTCATTTGTTACGTGTATTGCAGGTGTAAACTTTGGGCTTCCAAAAAGTTTAAAAGAAAAATCAGTAAAAATATATGTAGTTGATGGGGTTCGAACACAGGGGCTACGTCACAGCAGTGCAAGGCTTAACCAATGAGCTACAAGTTGTTTCTTACTGTTCTTAAATAAGAATAACTTTTAAATTTTGCTCAGGCTTGCAAACTCCTTTTTGTACTTTAAGAAGAAAAATTTTGTACAGAAAATTCGGGGTCGTTACATTCTACCCTCCTAATAAAAATTTCGTCCTCGAAATTTATAGAAGGAAGTTGTAACAGATTCAAGAAAAAATTTGATGACAGTGGTGGTGAAAGAAATACTGAAAGTGCATGAAAAATAACGAAAGGATGCAAGGGTTTGAAAAGGTTAAAGGGGATTACCAGTGTTACCTTGACCTATAGCTTCGGCTTCTATGGCCGCTAAAGTGAGTTTTACGCTGTGGTACATTCCTCCTAGCTGGAGGCACATTCTTCTATCCTTGGAGCATGTTTCTCTGCTCTCGAGGTATGTTCCTCAGTGCCCGATGGAATTGGCGTGAAGGCTGTGCAGGAGGTCCACATGAAGGTGGAGCGGGTTGGGCAAGATGAGGTGCAGGAGCCTGAATAGCTGGCAGCTGTGGAACGGTGATGTGTGCTGGAACTGGGTTGCGTCTATGAGGACATGTTCCAATGTCGTGAGTGGATGTGCCGCAAACTACGCACTGGTCGTTTGCACGCCTGCAGTCCTTCAACATGTGTCCCTCCTTTTTGCAGTAGAAGAAAAAATCCGGACTCGGTCGGTTAAATGTTATTTCCGGTCTCCTGGGTGCAAAAGGTGGCCTGGAAGAGGCTCCTCCTGCTATCTGGGTAGCAGGGCACTTTACACCGGCAGTTTGAAGTCTGCCCTTCTTCTTCAGCACTACCTCATATCGTCGGGCAGCCTTCAGTGCAAGATCATGGATTGGGAAATCCCCTGTAGCTAGTGCAGCTTGGATCTCCGGGTCCAACCCTTGCTAAAATCTTTGTGCCCTGATTTCAGCAGTCGGGATAAGGTGTGTTGTGAACTTGCTAAGCATGGTGAACTCAGCATCGTATTCATCCACTAATTTGTTCTATATTGAACCTTACTGCAAGTGGATGAACTGTTGTTCCATGTCAAAACGGACAGTCTCGGGAAAATTTTTCGCGTCGAACATGTAGCGAAAAGTCTTCCATTCAATCGGCTGGGCACGATGGCTTTCTTCAGCTTTCCACCATACTCTGGCGTTATCTGTGAGTTGCAGCTTCGCAACTCTTACCCAAGTAATCTCTGGCACTTGTGCTGCTGCCAGGTCATCTTCAATGGACTGAGCTCATTTCTCTGCCTCCAGAGGGCTCTCTTTCCCAGAAAAGTTCTTAGGGTGCAATGCCCGGAATTGCTTCACTCCGGATGCCTCGGTCTCAGAACGGTGCAAGAGGATAGCAGTCTTCTGCTGCTGACCCTCCAAGAGGCTCTTGATCGCCTCATGTAATACCGTCTGCTCATTGATAGGAGCTGCTATGGTAAGTGTAAGTGGTAGAGGTGATGGTGGGGTGTTGCCATTCACGTTGGTGCTGGTATTGTTGGGAGAATTCATAACCTTGAAAGAAAAATAGGGTTATGATAGATTCACGGAATTTGAAATGTAAAGAATGTTTTTAGTTGCTGATTCTTATAATTCTTATGATATATTGCTTAGATTTCCATGCAGAACTGACCTGCATGGTAGGACTTCTTGCAGAACTGACCTGCATGGGCTGCCAACAAAACATGTCACGTCCCGCTTCCCAGTGTACGGGTAAGGAGACGTGGCGAGGCCGCGACGTATTTTCTTAGAAGTAAACACGCTAAGCATAAATTAAGCAATATAAATAAATAACACAAGAATGACAAGAGATGTAAATAAACAGCAACTTTTTATTGATAACCCTTCTTTACATACAACTGAAAAGTAAAGTACAATGAAAGAAAGCGATACCTAAACAATGGTATATGAACTGAAAGAAAGTAAGTACAAGTAGGAACTAGAACTCTAGCTCCTCTGTAAACTGCTCTAAAACGTCCTGGTTAGGCTCTATCTCCTGAGAGTCGGGTCCTCCAGACAACATTTCAAAAATAGAAAATACTGGAATGTCGTCAGCGAACTAGCGCTCGGTAAGTCTCAAGAGATAGAATAGAAATAGACTGGTAAAGAGAATAGAACTGGTAAATTATAAGTTTGTTATGCTACCGTAGTTGTTTGTAGCTTGGTATAGAATATACCAGTGTATTCGAGAGGAGTCCAACTTGCTCCGTGGAATATGGTAACATGTAAGTACAAGGCCCTGTCAAAACCCATGAGACAACGGCACAGGATGTTCATGCTAGTTATATGTATGCCCTAGAGGCCATTATTGTACATGTGACGTATATTATAGTGGATGCTTGGGTATATATAGAGAGGACTTTCTTGCTCGACATGATAGTATGCTATCTGGTTGCTCTTTGTCTTAACATGTTGACTTGTATAAGTGATGTTGTCTTTCTCTCACATGTTGATAAAGCCCTTAGGATGTGTACTTGACTACCAAGACTATGATGGAGATCATACTAGTGGGGCCAAGGGAAGTCCATAAGTACACCTATAATTGTTCCTAGTCGAGGGTGTATCGAGACATAGCATCGATATTTCAGAGTAGACTAGCATATACGCATTTTGACCCATATGATGGGCGATGGATGATCCCATATCCATTGGTGTTTGACATCAAAGATGGTATACGGGTGCTCAGTGGAGACTGGGTACACTGAACAGACTCGCCGAGAACTCCTAGCTAATATTATACCTATCGTCAGATAGCAGTTCTCTGGTGACACTGGTACAGGTTAGTCTGTAGACCTGAGATCGTCAAACAGTCTTGTATGATTCCCATTGTGCTTTGATTTCCATCTTACCACGTTCAAGAGAACGTGCAAAACGGTGGCTTTTGGGTACAGTCCCGAATCACATGGAGGCAATGAGCGATAGGAGGGGATTCGTCTCTCCAGGTATTGGGGGTTGATGCGCTGTGCTCGATTGACCATAACAGGAAGTCCCTGTACAGGGCTGATACGGAGATTTACTGATAAGTGTTATCAGTAGTTTCTCGACCTGTTATGAGCCTCACATCGGCACAACTTATCGGTTACTGGGGTCTGACGTTTACCACCCCTAAACTAGATATGCGACATATCAGACGAAGAGACCGGACTGTACGGTAGTTTTACCGACAGGCTTTTCAGGAGTAGGAGCAGGCTTGCTTGTTGATCTTCTGATCGCTCAATACCCGGGTAGCCGTTACGTCCAGCTAGTACCGCTGACGGCTTGTGGGTGCTTGATATGATTATCACCTACTGCCGGCGTATTGACGAGTCTTTAGAGTCCTACACAGAGATTTCACTGTCTCAGGCAAAACGAAGTAGGAGAACATATGTGATATGTGCGGGACCGAGATTAATACGAGTATGTGATACCGTATTCTATTCTCGCGATTTATGTTATCGGTCAGTTATATGAGATATAGCCAGGTTATCGAATCAAATGTTGATTCGGTAAGTCGATACTGTATCGGTCGGTTATATGAGATGTAGCCGGGTTATCGAATCAAATGTTGATGTGATAAGTTGATACAAATAATATTAGTCGGTTATATGATATATAGCCGGATTATTAAATCAAGTGTTGATTTAATTATTTAATGTATAATTATATATTTGATATATTAATTTACATTAACTAATATTAGCTCACTTAAGTATTTCTTTTTCTCACATTGCACACTTAATATATATGTGATATATATTAATTGTGCTTTCTTTTTGTGTCATGGTTGATGCCATATGCAACATGGGTGTATGAGACTTACACTATTCTAATAATAATGTAGGGTTTATTTATTTGGAGTAAATTAAATATTAGTTGGAAATGGGTCACATGGCATGAAACTTGTAGAAGATTGAAGATTTATTGATTTAGTCTACTAGTTTTGTCTTGCACTAGATATTTATTAACCCAACCATTATCTAAACCCATGGTTAAGTCTCTATATGGGTTATATTAGATATTTTCTCACCCATGGTTGCTATTCACTCTCTCATCCATTATTTGCTTCATCTTCCTCTTCATAAGAGAGAGCTCTCTAGGTTTATGAGAGGTGAGGAAAAATAGTGAGAAAATTAATTCTAAAGTGAGCAAAAATCCTACTTCATCATCCTCTACTAGATTAGCAATTTAGTTTAGGATGTTAGCTTCACTAATCCCTAATTAGTGAAGAGGTAGCTTGGGTTAGTGTCTCCTCGACGTAGATCATCTTCGGCCTCAAAAATTTCATGCAAGCTCGTTCCTTTCATCTTGTGGAGCCACTCTAGAGTCCGCAAGATCACTATTTGGAGCGAAGGGACTACTACACGGAGCTATTGAAGTGAAGGACCGGTCTAAAAAGCTTTTATTCCTAGTTCACTTAGTTGTAAAGTTGTTTACACTTTGTATTGTCCAAATCTTTAGTTAAGATTGTTTAGCATAGCAAAATTTTGAAAATGGCATGGACGATACCTCCCAAACCTTGCTGTCGTGTCAAGCAATCCTGCAGTGGTACCAGAGATAAACTAGAGATTTAGAAGATGTTTGTAGAATTACGAAACCGAAACAATCCGTAACACTCGAAAATAGAACCCAGTTTCTGTCAATTTTTAAAGTTGTCGAAATTTTTTTATGCAACTGCAGAATGTTATATGAGATGTAACATGAACACTGAACAAATACGAACTCAATTGGGCGGATTTGA
Organism: Agapanthus africanus; assembly: GCA_030015575.1. Classification (NCBI taxonomy): domain Eukaryota; kingdom Viridiplantae; phylum Streptophyta; class Magnoliopsida; order Asparagales; family Amaryllidaceae; genus Agapanthus; species Agapanthus africanus. The sequence continues at coordinate 163,464,651 of JASDDO010000019.1, forward strand.
CCTGAGCACATAGCCCTAAAAACCGAGCTGGACGGCCCTATGATAGCTTCTGGGGTTCGTTTTTGTTTTGTGTTCTGGTCTCTGGGTTTTGGTGTTTCAGGTGTTGCTTGTTTTTGCTGAAATTGCTTGAGATGTTAACTTTCTTTAAAGGCAATTCGGAGTGTTTCGTAGTCGTAATTCTAACTTTATTTCGGGTAATTTAGACGGCGTTAAAAAGTTCGAACGGATATCAAATACCCAATTTAACCCTCGCTGGAAATTTCCAAGAGTTGGATTTTTTAAGTAAAAGAACATTCAAAAAATCATGCAAGTAATACGATGGACCCTCTAGAAGAACAAAACCCTAACTCTATTCTATGACCGTAAGAACCGCTGCCAAACCCTAGCGTTTGCGGTAGTTCCGCGGCACCATAGGTGAGGCAAGGGTTGACCCTTCTACGGTTGGTCCATAGGTACTGAGGCATGTTCTGAGTATTTTTAAACTGTGCTCAAGTGTTGAGCATTTTGGAAAATTTTGGGTGTTTTTTGATTCGATCGGAATGTTTAACATCGTCTATCTATTTGTGGGATGTGATACAATATGTGGAATTCATATAGTTAGGCATGAAATCCGAAGTATGTGATATTTCAGGTTTATGATGTCTAAGGTGATTATGGATTCCAAATGTTGTAGTTTGATATTTTCTTTTCTGCGACCGTAAGTGTAATATGTGGTGTATCACCGTTTTTGTTGCTATATGTCAACAACAATTGTGATACGCATATTTACTTACGTTGATGACATGTGATGTTATGTGTTGGTGGGATATGTTATATTGTATCGTCGTGTTTTGAATAGCCGGGGGTTTTATGTGAGATGAGAGTTTTTATTTTCATTCATGTAAAATTCATTGTATGTAATATTCTTTTATTGGGACACTTCCGGGTTGAGGATGATGTCACCATTGTTGTATATTATTTACTTTTCCGCATTAGAATAGACCCAAGGTGGGGGGAGGCACAAGCAACCGGGTTCTAGAGTCCAGTAGGAGACCATCTCGAAGTGTCGAGACCGGGTCTCCTAACTCTAGAATTGGTAGGGTTGCTTGCCACTCTCGTAGGGGTCTAGGGATGTGGATTTGTCTATTCATCGCGACCGTAGAATCCGTGTTTTATACTGCTGTAACACCCGAGCCCAATAATACTATTTATATTACTAGTTGAGGGTTATATATTGCTCTTTCCAATTATCCTGATTGTTTGGTGCTTTTTGCAAAATTCTAACCGGTTAAGTCATTTTGGCACATAACAAATTTTAACTCCTAAAATGAAATTTAAAATATCCAAGTTGGCCTACTCGTCGCCACTAGTCGCGTGGTAGCGTCCGCGTGTCGAGATTCCGTCCCGTTTGGCTAAACGGGCAAGCTTGGACGACTACGCGCGCGTGCAAGTGTCCGACTTGGGGGCATGCATTTTAATCACTAAACATCTCTTTTCAAAATTTGGAACTCGCTTAAAATCCTATAATTTAAATTTGGATCATTTGGGCGCAACCCGGGCGCGATTTGAAAATGTTTCAGTTAGCGCCAAAATGGCCCATTTAATTAAATATCTTAAAACTAAAATTATACGAAATATATTCTTTAAACAGTTAAAATCCTTCAAATCTTTACTTAATAATTCCTATACCTTGCCTCAACCAATCACGAGCTCCTAATTTTTAACTCGTGGGCCCCCTTCCAATCTCTCTCTCTCTCCGCCTCTCTCTGTCTCTCTCTTCATTCTCCTTCTCTCTCTATCTCTAATAATCTCATCAAATCTCTCTCTCTCTCTCTCCAATCTCTCTCTCTCTTCCTCTATATATCTTTCCCATGCAGCCGCCTCCTGTGCCTTCCCCATCACGAGAGAAACCCCCACGAGAACCCACGAAACCCTAACCCTAGCTCCTCGCGACCTCACCGCCGACCACACCGCGACCTCGCCGTCGCTGTCAACACCTCCTCGACCTAGCCGCACCCTTCCTCCTCTCTTTCCTCCGTTCTCTTCCGCGACTGCACCCAACCCCGACGCCTTCACCAGCCACAGACCTCGCCGCCGCCGCCTCCCTTTGCCGACGACACCCAAATCCTCCTCCTTTCCTCCTCGTCACGACCTCATCGTCGTCTTCCTCCTCCCCTCGCCGGACCACCACCAACCCGAGCCCAAAACCCCATCGCTTAACCCTCTAGTTCGCCGGAGAAGCCTCGTCGACCCTCGTCGTCATTGCCTGTGCCACTTCCGACCACCTCCTTCTCCCCTCGACCACCAGAGCAGGCCAGCATCTCCTTTACTCTCAGCACCATCGGTTTTCAGCGAAGTCCAGCCACCTCGAACCCTTGCCGCGCACTGTTCATCACCGCCGGCGCCCCATCGCCGTCGAGCCATCGTGGTTGCACCCTGTTTCTTCCCTGTAAGCATCCCTTACTTTCCTTTAGTGCTAGGTTTTCCCCCGCGGACCTTTGTTACGTATATCATTGTTGCTAATTTCGTTGCCGATGTTTTTGCCGGAATCCGACCGTGCCGTCGTTTGGACCCGACGCTCCAGCGAGGTATTCTGGTCCGTGTGGTCCCGCTGTTCGCTGTTGGGACTCGATCCGTAGTCCGTGCACCATCTCGTGTTTTCTGCCGACTTTGCATCCGTGCTTTCCGGTTTGCGAAACCGTCGAGGCAAGTATCCGAATACTTGCTTTAACATACTAATACACAATATCAAGTCTTGCTTTACTCTTGATTATCATATTATTTTATAACTTAAAACTGACGGTCACAATAATCCTTAACATTAAATCAGTATGGTAGTTCTTGTAATTAATCAGTCTGCTATCAATCCTCGCTTTAACTAATTAAACCAATTAGAACGTCCTTGCTTAACTTGCTAGATCACCCTTGTGACTATTATCCATGCTGTAGTTTTAATAGCTTCATTGCTTCGTGTTATTAATATCGTTTACCTTGTGACTATTGCACCCCAAAGGTGCGTGAACCTGTTAATAAGAGAATACAAAGCATCACTGTGTTTACATGGAGTAATATTGTTATTTACTGTTCCTGCTGTTGTTTCCTTAATCGTTACTATACCTGTTATCAGTATACATTTGATTGCATTACATATTGACCCGATTTTGATACACCTGACACATGTACTGATACACTGGACAAGACACCCTATACATACTGACCCAACCTATTGGACTACAACATGACTTGGGGTCCTTTTGGACCATTCCGGCTGTCTATCCAGACAGACCTACTTTGATCATGTGTTGGCATTGATCCTTGACTACTGAATACCTGACCTGACATATATAACTTGGGGGTATGGGGAAATCAAAGATGAACCTGACTTGTAACTCGACAGTTCACTACCGTTCGAGTGTACACATTCCTATTCTGTGCCCAGCGGCATGTCTCGGTTTCGGCCGAGAATATTGTGGCCGTGATCCCGGGTATGTACGGGGTAATACCGAGTGTACACATTCCTATTCTGTGCCTAACGGCATGTCTCGGATGCAGCCGAGAATATTGTGGCCGTGGTCCCGGGTATGTACGGGATACTATTGAGATACATCGACGATTCATCAAATTGATTTCAAAGACTATAGAGTAGAAACCTGATAGGACAGTTTAGTCACCATTTCACATTACCCTGCTCTGTTATTCCTTAGTACTGCTTTATTCATGTTCATACTTGCATTGCTTATTACCATGTTTATATTATATACTTGATGTCATGACGCGCTGATGTCTGGGTTTTGCATGGCCCAGATTCCGTACCACTGTCGACGACCGAGCAGGAGTACTTCAGCCAGCAGGCTGAACTGTGAGTTCCTTAGGGTTTAGTTTATTTATTTTCATTTCATTTCCAGATGTGAGCCCGCATTATGGGACGTACTGTTTATTTATTGTATTGGATCATTTGCTTCCGCACTCATTGTTTATTGATTCTTGTTATTATGGATTTGGACATGTATTAGATTAGTTTATTATTTTGTTCTTGATATCTCTACAACCGTAATGTGACTGTGGATGGATATTTCCTACCCACAGGTAGCATGGTTGGCTATGTCACGTGCCCAATCTTGCGTACTCTGGGAAGCGGGGCGTGACAACTGCCTTAATTTAAAACACGGAATTCCTAGTATGTCCAATATTGCATATGTTATCTTCTGCTGCTGATATTCTGTGATGTGGTCACTTTATATATCTGAGACGAATGCTTTATTATTCTATATATGATATATAATAAACGTTGCTTATATTTTTCACCCGCGCTAGTCCCACCCCGCTATGCCGTTAGTTAAGTAACCTAGCGGTGCATAACGGGACACTGTGGTGAATGCGGATGGTATAAGTGTACGTTGTAATTTCGTTTCTTCTATGATGCTTAGGAAGCATAAATAATGGGACTTCATTAATGAGATTAATGAAAAAGAAAGAAACCTAAAAGATGTTGTAGAATCATATTTTCAAAAATGGTAGCTCTAGTTGTTGCTTTGCATAGCGGTATTCCTTATAGAATATCCAGCACCTCATTCGATGAGGAAAGAACCGAGATCCCTTCACCGGGAGTGATCTCTTTAGCAAAACTAGCAGATGCTACAACCCACTCGGTTTTGTCTTTTGATTGCTTCTTTTAGTTCTTGCTTTGCTTGGTGGTATTTGTGAAATATCCTGCCCCTTATTCGATAAAGAAAGTACCGAGATCCCTTCACCTGGAGTGGCCTCTTTAGCAAAAGTAGTAAAAAGCCTCAAAAACACTCCTTTTCAAAAATCACTTGATTCTACAATGATATTAAGTTCATTACGCTCATGGTTTTCTTAAAAACCTGCGTAGCCCTCCGTCATTTCAGATGATTGCTATTTCAGTATTCGTGCTACGGTAGTTTGTCCTGCGTTAAGGCGTAGTGTACGGTAGCTGATTAGTACTTATCTGCAACATGAGATGTGATTGGATTAGGGTATTCGTACGGCATTGTTTGGCCTGCGTCAAGGGTCATACAGGTGGGTTTAATTCAATCAGGAAATGCACGGGTTGAACTTGACTAGCGGACTATGGGTAGTTTGGCCTGCGTCAAGGTCATAGGACGCTAGGGACAAAAGTATTATCGGGAATTTCAAGTTTTGAAATTTGCAAGAAGATTGCATGCCTTCTATGAGATAGTTGGATCCCGATACCCACTGCGAGTAAGAGTAACTCATGGGAGAGTTTTACACATCACAATTAGCCAATCAAGTAGGTGTCTAGAAAGGTGTTAACGGGGTTACGCCCCTGGGAAGACGAGGTTTATTTTAATTAGGTTCGTGCGAAAGCATGGGGAACCTCCCTCAAAGTACCAACATTGGCCTGGCCGAAAGATTGGCGAACTTGTAAGGTGTAATTAATCCCGATCAGTCTTACCTTTTAGGGTTTGAAAGAAGATTTGATAAAAACAGTGGGAGCCATCCTCATTAGATAAGATAATAATCAATCTAATCTTGCAAGAGCATACGCTAAAGTGTTTTCTTCTCTCTCTCTCTAGGTAGCGACCATGTCAGGCCTTAATCAAGATAATAATATGGATGTATTGATCGAACCCGCTTGTTATGCTGAGCAGGGGAACGTTGGTTCCGCTCCTACTTGTAATTGTTATAAGTCCGAGCAGGAAATAGAAAAATATCCGGATTTCCATGCCACCCAAATGAAGAATGAGCATGTTGATACATCTTCTTCGGGTATGTTAGTTATCGAGAACTGTTTCTCAGTACACTCTATGTCCTGAGTATTAGATACTGGAAAAGGATCCTATATATGTAATATGTTATTTGGGCTAGGAAAAGGTAGAGAACTGGGAATAAGTGATCATTCTCTAAAAGTAGGGAATGGTGCAAGTGTTGCAGCCAAAGCAGTTGGTGTATATCACCTTGTATTACCAAATGGCAATACTTTGATCTTGAACGAATGTTATTACGTGCCCTCTATGATATGCAATTTAATATCAGTTTCTTTATTAGATAAAGAAGGATATAACTTTGTAGTAGAGAATAATGTTATGAACATTTACCTAAATCAAGTGCTGATTGGATTTGCTGCGTTAAGTAACGGGTTATACGTTCTGAATCAAAATATAGTTCTTAACGTACAAAACACACACAAGAGGAAGAGTTCATAAATGAACGAATCCATCTTGTGGCATTGTAGACTGGGTCATATCAATGCGACATGACTAGCTAAGTTACATAAGAATGGATATTTGTATCCGTTCGAATTATCATCTTATGAAACTTTCCAGTCATGTCTCAAAGGAAAGATGAATAAAACTCCGTTTACTGGACACGGAGAAAGAGTTACGGAACTCGTGGGACTGATACATAGTGATGTATGTGGTCCCATGTCTACATATGCCAGGAATGGTTCCTTGTACTTCATTACATTCACTGACGATCTCTCAAGATACGGACATGTATTCCTGATGAAACACAAGTCTGAAGCTTTTGAGAAATTCAAAGAATATAAGCATGAAGTCGAGAACCAGACGGGCAAAAGTATTAAAATCCTACGATCCGATCGGGGAGGAGAATACTTGAGTACGGAATTCCGTGACTATCTAAAAGAGAATAGGATTTTCTCTCAGCTTACTCCTCCATATACACCACAGCACAACGGTGTATCAGAACGGAGGAATCGCACCCTATTAGATATGGTGCGCTCTATGATGAGCACTGCTGAGTTACCTATTTCCTTTTGGGGTTATACACTGGAGACAGCTGCGGACCTATTGAATATGGTTCCCACCAAATCTGTGCCAACCACTCCATATGAGATATGGAAAGGAAAGAGACCATATCTTAATTATGATAAGATATGGGGTTGTCCGGCATATGTGAAAACACAAAATCCGGACAAGCTCGAGACAAGGTCAGTTCTGTGCAAGTTTATAGGATATCCCAAACATTCGCGAGGGTATATCTTCTACCACTCCGAGGAACAAAAGGTGTTTGTTTGTCGACATACCACCTTTTTAGAAATGAGTTTTCTTATGAATGAAATTAATGGCAATGAGGTAGAACTGGAAGAAATTCCAGCGATACAAACTACGACAAAAGATTTGGTAGAACCAGGGGATTCGATAGCTCCGAACGAACCTCAGCCTCTCCGCCGATCTATTAGGATTCCTCATCCACCTGAGAGATACTATGGTTTTCTCGTAGACGGTAGGAGCGAGTATTGCATCATGGAAGATGATGACCCAACTAGTTTCGAGCAGGCCATCACGAGTAGGAACTCTGTAAAATAGCTGGATGCAATACGATCTGAGATGAAATCCATGTACACCAACAAAGTATGGACTTTGGAAGTTGCTCCTGAAGGGGTGAAACCCATTGGGAGCAAATAGATCTTTAAGAAGAAACTTGGTGTAGATGGAAAAGTTAAGACTTTCATAGCTAGACTTGTTGCAAAAGGTTTTCGTCAACGACCAGGTGTGGACTATGATGAAACATTTTCTCTAGTGGCTATGCTTAAGTCCATACGGATCCTACTTGCCATTGCTGCATACCATGACTACGAAATCTGGCAAATGGATGTTAAGACCGCCTTTCTAAATGGTGATTTAGAAGAGTGCGTGTACATGACTCAGCCAGAGGGCTTCGTGGATAGTGGGAGCAACGGTAAGGTGTGCAAGCTGCTTAAATCCATCTACGGGTTGAAGCAGACATCGCGGAGTTGGAACATCTGTTTTGATGTTGTCAGGACCCTAAATTGGCACGTGACGACCCTTAAACTACGCAACGTCTACAGGCGTAATGCAATTTAAGTAAGCCGAAAACCCAGCAATCTAAACCATCAAAAGTAGTAAGTGATTAGAACATTGTTAAAAATTTTGAAAATCTCGAGTACAGATTCTTTGAAGTCCAATTTTAGTTTCTTAAAAATTTTGGCAGCACCTCATTTGTAAAAACTAACCCCAAAAATGGGTACAACATAAATATAAGTAAAACATCCCCAACGGGAGCAAAATCCATGACTAAAGGCGGAAACAACCACCACAACATATATACGACGCCGTAGAGAAGAAATAAAAGACGATATAAATAAAACTGCATAAAAGACAACCTAAGTCACCAAAAATATACAATATCGTCCTCACAACTCGTCTCTAAGTCAATACATGAAAGTGATAGATGGAGAGTACTAGATACAACGAATATATATGAAGTAACATCGGATAACCGCAAAACCCACATATAGCAAACCACACGCAGTCAGCCGTAACGGTACCCACTGCAAAGGATGATACGATAGGTAGAAGCCCTGCCTCAACTACTCTAAGGAACAACCTGCAAACCCTGTGGCACAACAGGGGTGAGTTGCCAACTCGTGAATAGTAAATAACATATGCAGGTAATCGCAAGTATGCACGTACTGTGCGAATCTATCATATGCAAGCTAACAGCAATAAATGTCCATATGCATGCAATAGTCATGAAAGGTACTCTATCAGGTACTACTAATACATGAAGCAATAAATGGCTATATGTATATGCAACCGTCATGAAAGGTACTCTATCAGGTACTACTAATACATGGAGCAATGCATATAAAATAAATGCGGAGTATGGGATAAAACATGTCATCCTCATGGAATCCTGACCTCGTGGCAGGACCAAAGTCCATCAAGACAATCTAAATCCCAAATTTCCTCAAATCAGTCCCCAAATTGGCCCTCATATCCTGTAAGTCACATATATCCTGAGTGTCCAATATCAAGTAAATCTCATATAACCAGTATCCAATATCAAGTAAATCTCATATAGCTAGTATCCAATATGTCTCATGAAACCTGAGTGTCCAACATCTAAACCCAAAAACATCATGAAAACAAGTGTCTAGCATCGACACATAAATATTCATCTCTGAGGCGCCGTCACCTGGGACTGACCCTCCCATGTTATGTACGTACATCCTATAAAACCTGAGTGTGCACCACCCGTAATCGACAAGGCATGTGCGTACATAATCTCGATCGGTATCCCCCAGATATCCGTCGAGTCCAAATACTATCACCGGTTGGCACACGCCCCCAGCCATGCTCATTGGCATGTACCGTCGATCTTCTTGCCCTGGAGAACCAACCGGGTTTCACCATGTACCCGCACACGGTCCACTCACTCCTCGCATGAGGTAATATATATAAGCCCAGAACTGAGAAATCTCATGGTGGAAGTTGAAATATCATATCAAGAGAAACCGGGTTTTTCAAATAATGCATAATTTCATGAAACTACCACGGTCCTCAAATCCAGAAACATCAAGTAATGAATAAGTATATTTGCATGAATCATTATGATGACATATATAAATTTGACATGTATACATATATATTAGCATCCCATTTCGCTAATATATATATATATATATATATATATATATATATATATATATATATATATATATATATATAACAGCGTCTCATTCTACTGTTATATATACTTAGGAGTAAAACTATCAGAGGACGTCATATGAAAACCATCTATCAATGCGAAATCCATGAAATATAATATATGCAACATAAAACTGTAATGTGAGCATATAAAGGAAAAGCCGCTATTTAACTGCAACAAGTTAATATATATCATGTGGTTCCTAATTTCTCCAAGTCCATATAATATCAAATAAAGGTGAACATGTAGCTATATCCAGGTGTGCGTAACTATGTCGGTATAGCAAGATATGTGTATCTACCTATCCATAATGATGTAATACCCTCCAGGTATATGTGTAAGCATATATGCAAGATGTACATGTGGCTATGTCTCATATGTGTATATACCTATCACTAATGGTACAATACCATATCGGTATATAGGTAACTAACATGTAAGCATGTCAAGACATATGTGTAAGCATGTAGGCATACAGGTATGCTATATGTCATAAGCACAAAAGGAAATAAGGATCATGTCTCAATGTCCCTAAACAATACAATATCACATATGTATAGGTGTTGTGCGTGTCATGGCAATTATCGACGGTGTGTGTGTAGCATACAATTAGTGCTCGTGAAACATGAACCGTTAATAATGGTGTTATGTCTCATTAATACTAAGTCCATGCGTAATAGGAAATGAGATATGTAACAAAGGTACACATGCACAATCAATGTCCATATACATCTAACTAATAGTCATATCATTTAATCTAGCCCAGACGCATAACGCCATGCGGGCGATTCCTCTGTAGATGTTAAATCTACTCACAACAATTCTGGCTAAGTAAAACCAACCACTCGCTTTTCCTTCTTCGCAGCGCCCGAAGTCCCCGCCTGCGATCCTAAAAGCATATAACAATATAACAAGTGTATATTAGCAATCGACCAATAACACGTACAAACTACGTTTGACCGACGCACCAACTCCAACATACTCTCAAGTGTTCATCTAGTGGCTAACGCGCGTAGAGACGCTACGAAACCAACTCAAGAGCAAAAGCTACACGAAGACACAAACGATATCGGCACAACCCTAGCTAGGAACGCTAAACGACACAACCACCAAGCTTAGACCCTGATCGTACCGATCGTGCATTCACAACACAATAATAAACCTGGAATCTAATATAAATAACGTCGCAACGTCAAAAGAAACTCACGCCTAAATTACCTGGAAATCTAGTAAGCAACTTATATCATTTTTAGCTCAAAACTACAAGTTTTACCAAAACTAGAAATCACAAACATTACATTATAGCATGATTAAACCATACAAACCCTCACTAGAATTTTAAACTCACTCAAATAGGATTAGTAAAAGTTTAGATTGCTAATTAGCTTAATTATACAATTAGGAAAATATCATTTAACAAACTAGCAACTAGGTTAAGTTTTCTTCAAGTCTTAACTGATCAATTTACCTTTTCACTAATCAAAACCCTAACTTGATTATCCAAAAACCATTTCTTGAATTTCAAAACATGAAATTGAGAGCTTAAATTAACATCTAATAAGATAATTTAAAGTATTAAACAAAAAATAGAGATTAGGGTTAGGATTTTATACCTCCACAAAATTAGCAACTAAACTTCAAAATTAAGCCTCCAAAAAGAACACTTCCATGAAGATCTAAGCTTGATTTGGGTTAAGGAAAGAAGGGAAATGATTTATATTTGAGTTTGTGTGATTTATTTAGGATTTTTGATGATTTAATTTGGCTTTGGCGAGATGAAATGGGGCAAGGAACACAAGAGGGCAGCAAGGGGGAAGTGGCCGGCATTGCAAGGAAAGGGGGGTTTTGTGATAAGTGTGGAAAAAATCTAGAAGAAAACCAATTAAAGCTCATTAATGCAAATGCCACCTCTTAATACAATTCATTTCCATTTAAAATTTCCTTTAAATTCACACAAATATCTCGATATTTTGGATGGATATTTTCAACGATGGATTAGTGCTAATCTAGTGATTATCTTAGCATAGATTCACATTAGCATTAATTAACCCAAGCAAAAATGTTGTTACTACTAATTTAGTGCATAACCAAAAGCTTAAAATAATATTTTAATTAGGGAAAAATATTAAAAGGCACAAAAATTACAAGTGGCTGACAAAAACCCGCAAACTAGCAATATTCTAGCTAAACTAAGTGTAGTGAATTCTATACTGCAAAAAGATCATTTCTAGGTTTTTAACGGAAAAACACAATTATTTTAAAAACGGAAAATCACCTAAACGATTTCTAAAACGTTATAATCTTCCCCCCTTAAAGAAATTCGGTCTCCGAATTTAAAATTCTTACTACGCGCACCTTCAAAGAGATGGGTGCAAAACATCCACATCTCAGTTGCAGCCTCCCAAGTGATCCCCTCACTAGACGGCTACGCCAACGAACCTTCACATATAGCAAGACCTTGGCCGAAGTTTCTCCACCTGCCAATCCATAAAAACTATCGGCTGCTGGTGAACGAAAGATCGTGTCCCAAAGAATGATCTGATGCTGAATCATATGAGAAACGTCATGAAGGTATTTGCGAAGTATCGACACAAGGAATACGAGATGAATACTCAATAATCTGGACGGAAGTGCCAAGTTATAGGCAACGGAACTAACTCGCTTCAAGGATCTCAAAAGGACCTACAATTTTGGGATTAAGCATCCCAAAACTCAACACGCCATTCATTGGAAAATCCATAGGAATACATGATCTCCCACTGAGAACTCAAGTCTGCGACCACCACGGTCGGCATAAGACTCCTGTATGCACTGGGCTGCTCTCATCCGGACCTGACTCAACTGGATCATTTCCGTGGTCTCATGACTAGCTGGGGTCCAAAAATCCTACTCTCGCAGAGTCAGAAAAACAGACTAGCGATCGATACCACCTACCAAACAAAGCCTAAAGGTTGCCAATTGGAATGTCTCCTGATAACAGCTATCGAAGGAGAACCCTATCAATGGCAAGTGAAGATCCCAACTGCCAACAAACAACTAGTACGTACGCACAAGCATATCCTCCAGAGTCCGTATAGTCCGCTCTAACTGACCATCGGCCTACAGATGGAAAGCGGAGCTAAAGCTCATCTAGTACCCAAGGCTCACTGAAGCTTCTGCCAAAGACGGCAAGCGAACCGATGCCTCTATTGGATACAACGTATGAAGGAACTCCATGCAAATGCACAAACTTAACAAAGAACTACTGAGCAAACTGAGCATAACCGGACAACAACACCTAAATGGAGTCACACCTTGTCTAGACCTGGGTATACACCACAACGAAAATCATGGAGATCTGCTCTCATTCCCACTCTGGAACGGTTAAAAGATTGCAACTCTCCAGCCGGTCTCAATGCTCAACCTTAGCTCGCAACAAGACAAGCACCTCGAAACGAAATCCGAAACCTCACTCTTCATCCCTGCCCACCCGTAACTATCTCACAAGTCACGCTACATATTGGTGGACTTGAATGAACACAGAAAGTTGACTGGTGTGCCTTTTTTAGCATCTCGCATCTCTACCCATCTGTATCAGGTACACACAAACGTGTCCCTAAACGTAGCACACCCTAGTCATAAATCAAGGACTCTGAATCTTTACCCAGCCGAACATGCTCAAGAATCTCAGACAACGAGCATCGGCGGGCTGTGCCACACGAAAACGATTAAGTAAAAGTGGATAGGCGCGGACATGAGCAAGTTGTCCCCTCAGTAGAGGTGAACTTAAGCTGTACTCAACGATCACACAAGAACTGTAAATCTGCAGAAGACTGTCTCAGAACTGTGCACAACTAGGACAAGCTAACCCCGCGCCTACGACTCAAGCAACAGCTACCACAATCGCCTTGCCATGGGTAATAAAGGATCTCATAATCATAATCCTTTACAAGCTCCATCCAACGGTGCTGTCTCAACTCAGATCCCGCTGCAGGAAGATGTACATTATGCTCTGGTGGTCCGTGGAAATCTGACACGACTCTCCGAACAAGTAGTGTCTCCCAATCTTCATCGTAGGACCACCGCGGCCATTTCCAGATCATGAGTGGGATATCCTGCTCGTACTTCCTCCAACTGTCGGGAAGCATGAGCGATAACTCTATAGTGCCACATCAGTACACAATCGAGCCCCACTCGCGAAACATCACAGTAAACAACAAAGTCGCCCGATCCAGAAGGCAAAGACAGTACTGGTGCAGTCGTCCACCGAGTCTTCAACTGCTGAAAACTCGGCTCGCATTCCACAGCCTAAGAAAAGGAACCTCCTTCCCGGTCAATCCAGTCAACGGTGTAGCGATACACAAACAATCCTGCACGAAACGGCGGTAAAAACATGTTAAGCCCGGAACTGCGGACAACTGTCCCTGTTGCAAGTCTGGGCCAAGCTGTACAGCCTCGATCTTCCTCGGGTCCATACAAATACCGTTTCCCGTAACTACAAGACCCAGGAGTCAACACAATCAAGCCTGAAGGAACACTCCGAGAATTTAGCAAACAGCTGGTGCTCTCCCAATGTCTGCAAAGCAAATCCTCAAGTGTTGCACATGTTCCTCACGACTCTTGGAAAAAACCAGAATGTCATCAATAACACAACAATCAACTGGTCAAGGAACGGCCTGAAGAAATCTGGTTCATCACATCCACGAACGCTGCTAGGGCATTGGTGAGTCCAACGACACCACCAAAACCTCATAAAGCCCATAGCGCGCACAAAAGCATTCTTCGGAATGTCATCACTCCGAACCCGCAACCAATGATGACCCGATCCCAAACAAACTTAGAAAATGTCTCGCATTTTGGAGCTGATCAAAGAAATCGTCAATGCAAGGTAATGGATACCTATCCGCACCGTAACTCGGTTCAATTGACGATCAATCAATACACAACCTCAAACTGTCGTCCTCCTCCTGACGAACAGAATAGGAGCTCCCCAAAGAGAAACACCTGGACACACAAGTCCCCCATCTAGCAACTCTGCAGCTGATCCTTAATCTCCCTAAGCTCCGCCGGCTCATCTGGAACAAAGTCGGAAACTCTCGCACGATAGGAACCCGGTCCAACAAACCCACTGTGGCTCCGGTATCACGAATGAAAGCCAAGAATCCTAGACATCCTCTCCTCAAAAGCCGACTAGCGAAAAATGCTGAATTCAAGCTGTGATGGGCGGCACCACTGCCCCCCTGCACAACAAGAACTGACTCGCCGAGAAACAAATCCTGATTGTTTCCTCACGGCAGTCCACAGACACCTAGCACGTAGCTAACCAGTCCGTGCCCAGGAGAACGTCAAATCCAACATCTGTAGAAGGATCAAAGCGACGGACGAATCTCTATCTCCTATCCGATTGGCACACGACCGATATACGTATCGCGCAACAAAAGAATCGCTGACAGAAGTTAACACAATAAACGGCTGATCTAGCTAACACGACTTTCCTCATCCGAAGCATCTACTATTCCCGCGACGTGCACGAAACCTGTCACGGCGAATGAACCTCTGTCTCGGGGTTGACACACCTGCATTAGCCCTCCTCTGTCCTCGAACTCCCAAAGTCTCGGAAAGACGCTCCTCGTTAAATAGGGCTGCGTCCACTGGTGCTGTGTAAGTAACAATGTTGTGTGCTGATCGCAAGGAATAACTCGGTAACAGGGGTGGCAACTTCCTGTCGCTGTGCTCGAATGGCCTCAACCAACGACCTCATCATCTGGCGCAAGTCCTGCATCTCTGCTTCAAGCCTAGCGATACGATCTATCAAAGGCGGATCCATCTGCTCCTGTGCAACGAGCGTGCCATCCTGGTCAGTCCTCGTCCCACACGAGTCAACTCTGACCTCGGCTCTCGCTGCATCACTCTGAGTCCTCATGGTCATCAGCGGCAAAGGCTATAAATGGAAATAGGATTCGATATGAACACGGAAATCGAATCATAAGGATATGTATCATCAAGGAACGAATTTCAAGCAATTAGTACTTAGGTCATTTTAGGCGGAGTACCGTGTCGTGAGTATGCCGCGGACATACACACACTACGTTACTCTGCTTAAGCTACCTAGTCCATCATACCAATGTCATCCTACACTCCGAAAGGTAAAACCTAGCGCTCTGATACCAACTTTGTCACGACCCGAAATTGGCACGTGACGACCCTTAAGCTACGCAATGTCTACAGGCGTAACGCAATTTAAGTAAGCCGAAAACCCAGAAATCTAAACCATCAAAAGTAGTAAGTGATAAGAACTTTGTTAAAACTTTTGAAAATCTCGAGTACAAATTCTTTAAAGTCCAATTTTAGTTTCTTAAAAATTTTAGCAGCACCTCCTTTGTAAAAACTAACCCCAAAAATGGGTACAACATAAATATAAGTAAAGCATCCCCAACGGGAGAAAAATCCACGCCCAAAGGCGGAAACAACCACCACAACAGATATACGATGCCGTAGCGAAGAAATAAAAGATGATATAAATAAAACTGCATAAAAGACAACCTAAGTCACCAAAAATATACAATATCGTCCTCACAACTCGTCTCTAAGTCAATACATGAAAGTGATAGATGAAGAGTACTGGATACAACGAATATACAATGAGCAACATCGGATAACCGCAAAACCCACCTATAGCAAACGGCACGCAGTCAGTCGTAGCGTTACCCGCTGCAAAGGATGATACGATAGGTAGAAGCCCTGCCTCGACTACTCTGAGTAACAACCTGCAAACCCAGTGGCACAACGCGGGTGAGTTGCCAACTCATGAATAGTAAATAACATATGCAGGTAATCGCAAGTATGCACGTACTGCGCGAATCTATCACATGCAAGCTAATGGCAATAAGTGACCATATGCATGCAACAGTCATGAAAGGTACTCTATCAGGTACTACTAATACATAAAGCAATAAATGGCAATATGTATATGCAACCGTCATGAAAGGTACTCTATCAAGTATTACTAATACATGAAGCAATGCATATAAAATAAATACGGAGTATGGGATAAAACATGTCATCCTCACGGAATCCTGACCTCGTGGCAGGACCAAAGTCCATCAAGACAATCTAAATCACAAATTTCCTCAAATCAGCCCCCAAATTGGCCCTCCTATCCTGTAAGTCTCATATATCCTGAGTGTCCAATATCAAGTAAATCTCATATAACCAGTATCCAATATCAAGTAAATCTCTTATAGCCAGTATCCAATATCGAGTATTTCTCACGAAACCTGAGTGTCCAACATCTACACCCAAAAATATTATGAAAACAAGTGTCTAGTATCGACACATAAATGCTCATCTCTGAGGCGCCGTCACCTGGGACTGACCCTCCCATGTCAAGTACGTACATCCTATAGAACCTGAATGTGCACCACCCATAATCGACAAGGCATGTGCGTACATAACCTCGATTAGTATCCCCCAGATATCCGTCGAGTCCAAATACTATCACTGGTTGGCATACACCCCGAGCCAGGCTTATCGGCATGTACCGTCGATCTTCTTGCCACGGAGAACCAACCGGGTTCCACTATGTACCCACACACGGCCCACTCACTCCTCGCATGGGGTAATATATATAAGCTCAGAACCGAGAAATCTCATGGTGGAAGCTGAAATATCATATCAAGAGAAACTGGGTTTTTCAAATAATGCATAATTTCATGAAACTACCACGGTCCTCAAATCCAGAAAATATCAAGTAATGAATAAGTATATTTGCATGAATCATTATGATGACATATATAAATTTGACATGTATATATATATTGTCACGCCCCGCTTCCCAATGTACGGCGAAGTGGTCATGACGAGGCCCGCTACGTATGTACTCAGAAGTACATACGCTAAGCGTAACTAAGCAATATAAAATAATCACAAGAGACAAATGAGATTGAGATAACAGCAACTTTTATTAATAACATTCTTTATACAATGCATGAAATGAAAATACAACTGGAATGAAAAAAAGAAAGCAATGCCTAAACAGTGGCATAATAATAAAAGGAAATACTGGAAAGAACAAGTACAAAGTCTAGAGCTCTGGATCTTCTTGGAACTGCTCCAAATCTTCAGTTGTTGGCTCGGTCTCAACTTGGTCCAACGCACCTGACGACATTCAAAGAAGAAAGAAATAGAATGTCGTCAGCGAACAGGTCGCTCGGTAAGTCCCAAAGAAAAGTGGAGTGAGAATGGCAGAGTAACAGTATTTTCTAGAGTATTATGTTGTAGAATATTATGGAATATTGTTTAACGCAGTTGTTTGTAGCTTGGTACAGAAGAATGCCAGTGTATACGAGGGGGATCTCTATATGCTAGAGATCAGTGCAAACGGAGAGTACAAGGAACCGTTATGCCACGGTACAACAGCAACAGTATTCATGTTAGATGTCTTAATCTGACCACCTCATTCCACTTTTAACATCTTCCGTACCAATCTACCCCTTTAAACCCCGCGATGTCATGTTTGTATTGTTATCTTGTAAACTTGTAATGATTGCTTGATTGACTTGATTAACTGATTGACTTACCGAAACCATGATATCAGGAAACGGTTATAACCGTAGAGTCATGTAAATGGAATACTGGAAACTTGTAAAAAGAATATCCATGGTTCGGTTCAGTCAGACAGATTGTTAACTGATTCTGGGATTCATGTATTCAAGTTGTGTTGGAATATAATTGAAATATAGATTGACTTGAAATATATTCAAGTCAGAATTAGTCAGACTCTAACCCGAGTCCGACTAAAAGAAATATAATTTGAAGTTCAATATTAGCTAGGGGCCTTATTGTAATTTGTGAAACTTGAGGGGGTTTTATGTAAAAATACTTTTGTATAGTTTTCCAAATACACCTCAACTATTTAATAATCGTCTTTATTGTTATAATGAATGTGAATTTTATTTGTGTTATTCTAGTGAATATATCCTAATAAAAGTATTAATTGTTTATTTGAAATTCGTGTTATTTTAATGTAACTTTTAATCTTTGAATTTTAGGAAAAAGTGGAAATTTTATATTATAACAAAATAAATGTTTAAATGATAATTATATATAATTAAACACATAAATAATTTTTAAATGAATATTTTATTTACAAAAATATCACTTTCTTTAAATATCGTATTTTAAACCTTTCGAGACCGAATGCTCCTTGCGGAGGTCTGAATCTCGCACTACTAGCCTGCGGGTGCACGATGAACCGTGCTATCCCTAACAGGTTCCCCAAAGATGGGTTGTAATGGCACATTGCTCAGGTTTTTATAAATACTTTTAATTTAGGGAAAAGGTTTTCTAAATATAGGGTATTTATTTGTAAAAGTATATAGTTCTCCATATTTTAGTTGTTAGGGTTTCCTAGACCATCTAACCTATATTCTATGGTCTAAACGATGAGTCATTAGAAGCCTCAAATCGCCTCTTCACCGTCGAATGCAGCCAGGTAAGTGCCAGGTAAGTGGGAAGGAACCACAGTCGTGGGCCTAATTAAAAACCACTAGCCTTAGACACACTTGCCTAGACCCACAAGACAGTTTAGATAAACGATCGATGTCCATGACCAATCGTGCTTTCATTTTGTATAAGTTTTATTTAAAAAGAATTTACAATTTAAAGATTAAACCAAAAGTTATAAAGATTATGGTATTTTAGTGAAAAAGTCCTATAATATCGTATTCTGTATTTTGTTATTCAGCAATTAGGGTTATAATGAGTGTGTGTAAGGGTAGGTCATTACCCCGTGACTTATATTAAGTTTTGGTGAAGTTTCAAGGTGAAATGAGTTATGTTAAAGTTAAGGGTATTAAAGTGCAAGAATACGGTTTCCATAAACGTTATCATTTCATGTGTGAAATTTCATCCAAATTGAATGAAACAAGTTTTGTTATCAAAATAAACATGATTAGGAGTGGGGTATCTAAATAGAACATTAAAATTTAACTTGATGGTATTTTTATGCAAGAAATACGGTTTTCTAAAGAACTTGTCATTTCATGTGGAAAAGTACAATTAAATTTGATTTAAGGGTGATTAATAGTCAACATGCAAGAGGGTTGATAATATGTATTAGGTGACAAGTGGAATTTTTAAGAAAAACCGAATCGGAAATCGGTTTGTCCGATTTCCGTCGGGTTTCAAAAAGTCGTATTTTGCAAATATAGAAAAGAGAGGTAGAAGGTTGGGACTTACGGGTTTGGACAAGCTAAGCGTTCTAAAAGGTGTGGTGGTTGCCGATTCGTCGGAAACGTCACGTCGGTCTTGATCCGGTCGCCGGAATCCGTCGTCGGTTTCGGCAGCGCTTCGCTTCTCGCTCTTTGCACCAAGTTCTCAAGAGTTTTAGAGAGTATGCTTAGAGTTGTGAGGGGAAAAGGTAGAGGGTAGGGGCCTTTATATAGGGCTGGGCTAGGGTTAGGGTTAGGGTAGATGAAAAGTTAAAAAATAAAAATGTGATAAAATGTAATAAAAATGTATTAAAAGTGGAGTAATTGGGGGTTTTAAAGAGTTCTGGAAGTGGTATTGGGCTGAAACTTTGCAGGTGAGTAGGGAATACCAAAAGACACAACTTTCATGTTGTGACCCTTGCCGGAATCGGCCTAAAAGGGTGTGACTCGGCCGTGACTCGGTCGGATCACTGAGTCGGCCGAGTCAAGGCCGAGTTGGCCGATTCCCGACCGAGTCCGGTGACCTGGATCTCCCCCGGCGGTTCATCTACCCTCTGCAAGTGTTACATCTTTGGGTGTAGTGGGGTTTTTGTGAGATATGCACGTGTAAACTCTTGGTATTCTAAAGGTTTTTTTTTTTTTAAAAAAATCAATATTAAAAATAATGTGGGGTATGGGATTCGAACTCTGGTGGCTTAGTTCAGCAGTGCAAGGTATTACCAATGAGCTACAAGCTCCTTCTTGTAATTATTGTAAAGAGATAGATACTTAAAGTGTTATCAGCAACATTAATACTCCAAGTATACTTCAATTTTAAATCAAATTTTGGTATACAAAAATTGGAGTTGTTACAATCTACCCTCCTTACAAAAAATTTCGTCCTCGAAATTTACAACTTTTATTTAAGGACTAATTTACAAAAAGGTGCGGATATTTTGCACGCATCTCATCTTCCCTTTCCCACGTGGATTCTCCTGGATTGTCTTTTCTCCACATTATCCGGACCAAATTAACTTCCTTGTTCCGAAGTGTCTTTACCTTTCTATCCAGGATCTCCACAGGTTGTTGCTCACAAGACAAATCAGGCTGTATCGTAAGCTCGGAATGATCAAGTACATGGCTGGGGTCACTCACATACCTTCTGAGTTGGGATATGTGGAACACGTTATGCACTCCTTCCAATGAGGGTGGAAGCGCTAATCGGTATGCCACTTCACCGACTCGTTCGAGTATATCGAACGGTCCAATGTATCTCGGACTCAACTTTCCCCGTCTTCCAAATCTGATCACTCCGCGATTCGGAGATATCTTCAAGAATACATGGTCTCCTGGCTGGAACTCCAAGTGTCGTCTCTTTGCATCAGCCCAATGTTTCTGTCTATCTTGGGCTATGCGCATTCTTTCTCTGATAGTACGAACCACATCAACGGTCGCTACTATCATCTCTGGTCCAAGGAGTTCCCTATCTCCGATGTCGTCCCAACTTAATGGCGATCGACACTTCCTTCCATATAATGCTGCAAAAGGTGCCATTCCTATGCTTGCTTGGTAGCTGTTGTTGTACGCGAACTCCACAAGATGCAAGTGATCTTCCCACGATCCTTTGAAGTCGAGCATACATGCTCTGAGCATATCCTCCAAGATCTGAATAGTTCGTTCCGACTGACCATCTGTTTGTGGATGATAAGCCGTGCTGAAGTTCAGACTTGTTCCCAAGCTAGCTTGCAGACTTTGCCAAAATTGTGATCGGAACCTGGTGTCACGATCGGAGACAATGCAGACTGGTACTCCATGAAGTCTCACAATTTCCTGTTTGAGTTCATGGGTATCAGAGATAGTACATTATGAAGAATTTCGTTTAAATCTAAATTAGGTTATTACCTCCATGTACTTCTTCGCTAATGTCTCAGTTGATTGGCCAACTCGAAATGGGATGAAGTGAGCCGACTTTGTGAGTCGATCCACAATGACCCAAATCGCATCGTTATCTTTTGTGCTGCGAGGAAGGGCAGTTACAAAGTCCATCGTAATGTGCTGCTACTTCCATTCTGGAATTGGTAACGGTTGAAGTAATCCAGCAGTCCTGTGATGTTCAGCCTTTACTTGCTGACACACCAAGCATTTTGCGACGCTTCTGGCTACTTCACGCTTCATACCATGCCACCAATAATTCTGACGTAGATCCTTGTACATTTTGGTACCTCCAGGATGTACTGAATAGGGAGAGCTGTGAGCTTCTCTCATTAACTCTTCCCGAACAGGACCCTTTGGTACACACAATCTGTTGCCGTATCTCAAAGATCCGTCTTCATGGATGATGAAATCTGTTCTGAGTCCATTCTCCACTTGTTCTCTGATCTTTTGCAACTTAGCATCGCTGGCTTGAGCTGCTTTGATCTGATTAACAATAGTTGATTGAACTTGTAGATTCATCAAATTTGAAACATCACCTGGCATGACTAGTTCGATCTCCATTTGATGTAGGTCTTGCTGAAGCTTCCACTGGACGGTGAGATTCATTGCTAATGGTTGGCGACTAAGAGCATCAGGTACTACGTTCACCTTTCCTGGATGATATTGCAAATTCATGTCGAAGTCCGCCATAAGTTCTAACCATCTTCTCTGCCGCATATTCAACTCCTTCTGAGTAAACACATACTTCAGACTTTTGTGATCTGTGTAGATGTTCACTCGTTCGCCAAGTAAGTAGTGGCGCCAAATTTTAAGAGCAAAAATAACGGCTGCCAACTCTAGATCATGCGTCGGGTAATTGCGCTCATGAGTCTTCAGTTGTCTTGAAGCATAAGCCACAACCTTACCGTGCTGATGTAGAACACATCCTAATCCTTTACCGGATGCATCGCAATGTACTTCGAATCCTCTAGATTGATCCGGTAATACAAGAATAGGTGCAGACGTCAGCCTCGACTTGAGTTCTACAAAAGCTTGCTCGCATGCTTCTGACCACACAAATTCTTCATCTTTTCGTGTGAGCTTGGTCAGGGGTGTTGCTATCTTCGAAAAGCCTTCAATGAATCTTCTGTAATATCCAGCTAAACCCAAGAAACTCCGAATATCCTTCACTGATTTTGGTGTAGGCCATTCGCTGACTGCTGAAACTTTTGCTGGATCCATAGAAATCCCTTCTCCTGATACGATATGTCCAAGGAAACCAACTTGTTTTAACCAAAACTCGCACTTGCTGTATTTGGCATAAAGCTTATGTTGTCGAAGAGTTTCCAGGACAATTTGTAAGTGCTCCGCATGCTCTTTCCGGTTCTTAGAATATACCAGGATGTCGTCGATGAAGATGACAACGAACCTGTCTAAATACTCCCGGAAGACTTGGTTCATAAGATTCATGAAAATTGCTGGTGCATTGGTCACTCCAAATGGCATTACTAGAAATTCGTAATGTCCATAGCGAGTTCTGAAAGCTGTTTTGTGAATATCAGCTTCCTTGACCTTCACTTGATGATAACCTGAACGAAGATCTAGTTTAGAGAAGACACAAGATCCACTTAGCTGATCGAATAAGTCGTCGATGCGCGGAAGTGGGTATTTGTTCTTAATAGTAACTTCGTTCAAGGCTCTATAGTCGATGCACATCCTATATGAACCTTCCTTCTTCTTCACCAGTAGCACAGGTGCTCCCCAACTTGAAGTGCTGGGATGAATCCATCCTTTCGCCAGTAATTCGTCCAACTGTGTTCGTACTTCCTTCAAACCTTCTGGACTTAGTCTATATGGTGCTTTGATTACTGGTTGTGCTCCTGGTACTAAGTCAATACTGAATTCAAGAGCTCGATCAGGAGGCAAACCTGATATATCGTCAGGGAATACGTCATCGAACTCTCGAACTACCTCCGGTCTTGCTTCTTCTTCTGCATGAGCTGCTGCAACTATTGCTTCCTTTGGCTTTGCTTTGTAAATGCTTGGCTCCAATGTACGGTCTCCACTCTTGAAGTAAAAGATCGGATGATCTGGGATCTCAAATACTACCCTCCTTTGACGACAGTCGATGGTAGCATAAAAGGTTCCAAGCCAGTCCATTCCTAGAACCACATCAAAGTTCGGTATGTCCAGTACTTTGAAGTCAGCGTAAAATTCTCGACTGCAGACGATGACCGGACACATGCTGTATCCCATAGTTGCCTTTAGAACACCATTTCCAGAACTGACGTTCCAGCAGGATACAAGCGGTGAGACTGGAATCGCATGGGTTCGGACAAACCGTTGCGACATAAAGCAGTGGGATGCTCCAGTATCAAACAGTGCAAGTGCAGGTAGTGAAGCTACTAGAATTGTACCTAAGGTATATGGGATAGGTTTTAGGTATAGGGAAAGTGTGTAGGTAACCAAAACTAGAGGATAAATTTAGGAAGGAAATTTACCAGTAATGACTTGGCCAGTGGCCTCAGCTTCTTTAACAGACATCATAAAAGCCTGGCGCTTCGGCACATTCCTCCTGGCCTGAGGAGTATTCCTCTGAACGTTTCTTTGTGCTTGATGGAACTGTCGAGGAGGTGGTGCAGCTTGTGGTCCTCTAGGTGGTGCAGGTAGTGCAAGTCTGGTAGCAGGTGCTGGAAGAGCTGGTCGCTGCTGATAGTTGTTAGCTGGCCGGGTTGCAGCAACTGAGTTCTGCCTTTGAGGACAGGATCCAATGTCATGAGTGGCTGAACCGCAGATCAAGCAAAGGCGGTTGGCTCGACGGCAATCCTTCATCATATGTCCCTTTCTCTTACAGTAGGTGCAAAAGGCTGGGCTAGGGTGATGAGTTGGTACTCCGGGACGCCTCGGCACGAAGGATGGTCTGGACGTGGCTCCACCTGCCATCTGGTTGGCAGGACGCTTGACTCCTACAGAGTGAGGTCTTCCCCTCTCTTTTATCACTGCCTCGTAACTGCGGGCAGCTTCCAGGGCTTCCTCGTGAGTCAAAAACTTCCCGGTGGCTAGAGCAGCCTTGATTTCGGTGTCCAAACCTTGCTGGAAACGACGGGCTCTGATCTCGTCCGTCGGTATCAGGTGTGCCGCGAATCTGTTTAAAGGTTGTGTTAGCTGTGTAGTAGGTGATATTAAAAAAAATTGAACTACTGTGACAGATCTTACCGGCTCAACATAGTAAACTCAGCATCATACTCATCTACAGATTTCTCCCACATAGATCCTTGTTGTAGGTGAATAAATTGCTGTTCCATAGCGAACCTGGCGGTCACAGGGAAATATTTCGCGTCGAACTTCTCGCGAAATGTTTTCCATTCAATCGGCTGGGCTAGACGGGTCTCTTCCGTCTTCCACCAATTTCGAGCGTTATCCGTGAGCTGTAGCTTCGCTACACGGACCCAGGCATTATCTGGCACTTGAGCTGCTGCCAGATCATCTTCAATACTTTGCGCCCATTCTTCTGCTTCGAGAGGGCTCCCTTTTCCCGAGAATTGCTTCGGGTGCAACGCTCTGAACTGTTTGATTCCCGGTGCATCTGTCTCAGGACGACTCAGAAGTTGTTGCTGTCCCTCTAGCAGACTGCGGATCGCATCGAAAAGCATGGTTTGCTCAGTGGATGGTGCGGGAACAACTGGAGTGAGAGGTAGTGCTGAAGGGGTGTTGTTGGCATTGGTGCTGGTGTTGTTCGGGGAATTGTTTGGGGAATCCATAATCCTGAAGAAAAATTTGGATTAGGACAGATTCAAATACATGAAATGATAAGATTCAAGGAATAAAGACTTGTAAGATTCAAATAACATGAATTGTAAAGAATGTTTTAGTTGCTGTTTCTTGTGTTACATTGCTTAGGTTGTTCACGCAGACCAGAACTGCATGATAGGGATTCATACAGCTCTGACCTGCATGGGCCACCAACAAAACCTGTCACGTCCCGCTTCCCAATGTACGGCGAAGTGGTCATGACGAGGCCCGCTACGTATGTACTCAGAAGTACATACGCTAAGCGTAACTAAGCAATATAAAATAATCACAAGAGACAAATGAGATTGAGATAACAGCAACTTTTATTAATAACATTCTTTATACAATGCATGAAATGAAAATACAACTGGAATGAAAAAAAGAAAGCAATGCCTAAACAGTGGCATAATAATAAAAGGAAATACTGGAAAGAACAAGTACAAAGTCTAGAGCTCTGGATCTTCTTGGAACTGCTCCAAATCTTCAGTTGTTGGCTCGGTCTCAACTTGGTCCAACGCACCTGACGACATTCAAAGAAGAAAGAAATAGAATGTCGTCAGCGAACAGGTCGCTCGGTAAGTCCCAAAGAAAAGTGGAGTGAGAATGGCAGAGTAACAGTATTTTCTAGAGTATTATGTTGTAGAATATTATGGAATATTGTTTAACGCAGTTGTTTGTAGCTTGGTACAGAAGAATGCCAGTGTATACGAGGGGGATCTCTATATGCTAGAGATCAGTGCAAACGGAGAGTACAAGGAACCGTTATGCCACGGTACAACAGCAACAGTATTCATGTTAGATGTCTTAATCTGACCACCTCATTCCACTTTTAACATCTTCCGTACCAATCTACCCCTTTAAACCCCGCGATGTCATGTTTGTATTGTTATCTTGTAAACTTGTAATGATTGCTTGATTGACTTGATTAACTGATTGACTTACCGAAACCATGATATCAGGAAACGGTTATAACCGTAGAGTCATGTAAATGGAATACTGGAAACTTGTAAAAAGAATATCCATGGTTCGGTTCAGTCAGACAGATTGTTAACTGATTCTGGGATTCATGTATTCAAGTTGTGTTGGAATATAATTGAAATATAGATTGACTTGAAATATATTCAAGTCAGAATTAGTCAGACTCTAACCCGAGTCCGACTAAAAGAAATATAATTTGAAGTTCAATATTAGCTAGGGGCCTTATTGTAATTTGTGAAACTTGAGGGGGTTTTATGTAAAAATACTTTTGTATAGTTTTCCAAATACACCTCAACTATTTAATAATCGTCTTTATTGTTATAATGAATGTGAATTTTATTTGTGTTATTCTAGTGAATATATCCTAATAAAAGTATTAATTGTTTATTTGAAATTCGTGTTATTTTAATGTAACTTTTAATCTTTGAATTTTAGGAAAAAGTGGAAATTTTATATTATAACAAAATAAATGTTTAAATGATAATTATATATAATTAAACACATAAATAATTTTTAAATGAATATTTTATTTACAAAAATATCACTTTCTTTAAATATCGTATTTTAAACCTTTCGAGACCGAATGCTCCTTGCGGAGGTCTGAATCTCGCACTACTAGCCTGCGGGTGCACGATGAACCGTGCTATCCCTAACAGGTTCCCCAAAGATGGGTTGTAATGGCACTTTGCTCAGGTTTTTATAAATACTTTTAATTTAGGGAAAAGGTTTTCTAAATATAGGGTATTTATTTGTAAAAGTATATAGTTCTCCATATTTTAGTTGTTAGGGTTTCCTAGACCATCTAACCTATATTCTATGGTCTAAACGATGAGTCATTAGAAGCCTCAAATCGCCTCTTCACCGTCGAATGCAGCCAGGTAAGTGCCAGGTAAGTGGGAAGGAACCACAGTCGTGGGCCTAATTAAAAACCACTAGCCTTAGACACACTTGCCTAGACCCACAAGACAGTTTAGATAAACGATCGATGTCCATGACCAATCGTGCTTTCATTTTGTATAAGTTTTATTTAAAAAGAATTTACAATTTAAAGATTAAACCAAAAGTTATAAAGATTATGGTATTTTAGTGAAAAAGTCCTATAATATCGTATTCTGTATTTTGTTATTCAGCAATTAGGGTTATAATGAGTGTGTGTAAGGATAGGTCATTACCCCGTGACTTATATTAAGTTTTGGTGAAGTTTCAAGGTGAAATGAGTTATGTTAAAGTTAAGGGTATTAAAGTGCAAGAATACGGTTTCCATAAACGTTATCATTTCATGTGTGAAATTTCATCCAAATTGAATGAAACAAGTTTTGTTATCAAAATAAACATGATTAGGAGTGGGGTATCTAAATAGAACATTAAAATTTAACTTGATGGTATTTTTATGCAAGAAATACGGTTTTCTAAAGAACTTGTCATTTCATGTGGAAAAGTACAATTAAATTTGATTTAAGGGTGATTAATAGTCAACATGCAAGAGGGTTGATAATATGTATTAGGTGACAAGTGGAATTTTTAAGAAAAACCGAATCGGAAATCGGTTTGTCCGATTTCCGTCGGGTTTCAAAAAGTCGTATTTTGCAAATATAGAAAAGAGAGGTAGAAGGTTGGGACTTACGGGTTTGGACAAGCTAAGCGTTCTAAAAGGTGTGGTGGTTGCCGATTCGTCGGAAACGTCACGTCGGTCTTGATCCGGTCGCCGGAATCCGTCGTCGGTTTCGGCAGCGCTTCGCTTCTCGCTCTTTGCACCAAGTTCTCAAGAGTTTTAGAGAGTATGCTTAGAGTTGTGAGGGGAAAAGGTAGAGGGTAGGGGCCTTTATATAGGGCTGGGCTAGGGTTAGGGTTAGGGTAGATGAAAAGTTAAAAAATAAAAATGTGATAAAATGTAATAAAAATGTATTAAAAGTGGAGTAATTGGGGGTTTTAAAGAGTTCTGGAAGTGGTATTGGGCTGAAACTTTGCAGGTGAGTAGGGAATACCAAAAGACACAACTTTCATGTTGTGACCCTTGCCGGAATCGGCCTAAAAGGGTGTGACTCGGCCGTGACTCGGTCGGATCACTGAGTCGGCCGAGTCAAGGCCGAGTTGGCCGATTCCCGACCGAGTCCGGTGACCTGGATCTCCCCCGGCGGTTCATCTACCCTCTGCAAGTGTTACATCTTTGGGTGTAGTGGGGTTTTTGTGAGATATGCACGTGTAAACTCTTGGTATTCTAAAGGTTTTTTTTTTTTATTTTAAAAAATCAATATTAAAAATAATGTGGGGTATGGGATTCGAACTCTGGTGGCTTAGTTCAGCAGTGCAAGGTATTACCAATGAGCTACAAGCTCCTTCTTGTAATTATTGTAAAGAGATAGATACTTAAAGTGTTATCAGCAACATTAATACTCCAAGTATACTTCAATTTTAAATCAAATTTTGGTATACAAAAATTGGAGTTGTTACATATATATTAGCGTCCCATTCCAATGCATACATAACAGCATCACATTCCACTGTTATATATACTTAGGAGTAAAACTATCAGAGGACATCATATGAAAACCATCTATCAATGCGAAATCCATGAAATATAATATATGCAACAAAAAACTGTAATGTGAGCATATAAAGGAAAAGCCGCTATTTAACTGCAACAAGTTAATATATATCATGCGGTTCCTAATTTCTCTAAATCCATATAACATCAAATAAAGGTGAACATGTAGCTATAACCAGGTGTGCGTAACCATGTCGGTATAGCATGATATGTGTATCTACCTATCCATAATGATGTAATACCTTTCAGGTATATGTGTAAGCATATATGCAAGATGTACATGTAGCTATGTCTCATATGTGTATATACCTATCACTAATGGTACAATACCATATCGGTATATAGGTAACTAGCATGTAAGCATGTCAAGGCATATGTGTAAGCAAGTAGGCATACAGGTATGCTACATGTCATATGCACAAAAGGAAATAAGGATCATGTCTCAATGTCCCTAAACAATACAATATCACATATGTATAGGTGTTGTGCGTGTCATGGCAATTATCGATGGTGTGTGTGTAGCACACAATTAGTGCTCGTGAAACATGAACCGTCAATAATGGTGTTATGTCTCATTAATACTAAGTCCATGCGTAATAGGAAATGAGATATGCAACAAAGGTACACATGCACAATCAATGTCCATATACATCTAACTAATAGCCATATCATTTAATCTAGACCAGACGCATAATACCATGCGGGAGATTCCCCTGTAGATGTTAAATCTACTCACAACAATCCTGGCTAAGTAAAACCAACCACTCACTTTTCCTTCTTCGCAGCGCCCGAAGTCCCCGCCTGCGATCCTGAAAGCATATAACAATAAAACAAGTGTATATTAGCAATCGACCAATAACACGTTGTAACACCATAGTTCATTTATACCAGTTCTAGTTCAAGTATTTCTTTATTTATGGTATTTTCCTGATTTGCTGTGTTTTGGGTGCGAATAGTGTATTTGACATTTGTATTTGCATTCTACCCGACCCGCTTGCTTGAAACCTGTCTTGATTCATGTTTATGATTTATCCTGACCTGTTACACGGACTCGTGCACTTTTATTTTAATTTATACATCTTGCATACTGGCATTTTATCTGGCATTTGCATTTTTACAATATAACATTTTAAGTCACATAAAATATTTTAAAAATACATTGCATGGCCTGCATGATACCCCTAACCCCGTGGTAGCATCCGCGTATATTGTTCTCGTCCCGTTCAGTGAAACGGACTTGTTTAGATGGCTACGCGTACGTACCTGCATCCGTTCTTGGGGGTATGCATTTTCGTTACCCGGACATTCATTTTTTATTTTGGTCGACATGTATATTTTTCGTATTTTAAAACTGAATTTTAGACCCGGCCCGGGCATGTTTTGGGCTATGTTTGTATTTACCAGAATATCAAATTTTATTTATATAATATTAATTTTATAAACTGATACAAATTAAAATTTAGTTAACTAATATAAGAATTTTTAAATTTAAATCTAAACTAATTTCCTAACAAACTAACAACCCCTTTCTCTCTCTCTCTCCTCTGCATATATATATATATATATATATATATATATATATATATATATATATATATATATATATTTCTTTCCTTATTTAATACACAGCCTCTTCTTCTTACTTCTTCTTCTTCTTTCTTCTTTCTTTTTCTTGATCTTGTTTCTTGATTCCGGTGATCACCGCCGGAGCCGTGCTCGTCGCTGACGATCCGAGTGATCCAGTAAACGTACCTTGCCTGCGTGATCACCCTCTTGCATTGTTTAGACCTATCCCGTGTGCCGTGCGTGCTTTGCGATGTTTTACCGACGTCGGGCGTGCCGTACATATCCGTTTCGTGATCCGTCAATGCAAGTTAATCTTGCTACATGCTATACTACTATATTCTATATTCATTTGAATAATAACAACACATAAGGATTAGTTATGCATTCCACATTATCATTTTGCATGTTTCACCATTTTCGGATATCTGTGTGCATCCGTGCAAGTTATTTCACATCTAGTGCATGCAAACTTATCTTGTTACATACTATATTACAATATACTGCACTCAATGGAATATTTACATCTCATATTGTTTAGTTGTATATCCTGCATTTACTAGTTTATCATTTTTACTGTTATATGACGTCCGTGTGCATCCGTATCTTTATTTTTATGTCTAGTCGCATGCTAAATCATCTTGCTACAAGCTAGGTATAGTATTATGCATCCATACTGAAGTTTTACTGTTTTCGGATACCCGATTGCATCCATATCATTTAAAATATATATCGTCGTAATATTTCTTTATTATCTTTAATTAGTTTATAATATGCATTTTATAATGTTATACAAAATATAGTTTGAAAATATTATAGTTTACACATGAAACGTCGTTGCAAAGCGGATACGACAAATCTGAAATTTACTGTACATCTTACCTTATAAAATTCATTATAAATCATAGAAAACTTATTAGCATACGTTCTTTAATTCGTTACGAAGCTAACTCAGAATAATATAACTATATGAAATATTTATTTGAAAAATAAATTTTTTAAATAACGTAAAATGCAAATGAAAATATCTCTAAACTGCTGTCCAGGGAAGTTCCAGCAGTAAACTTTCGACTTCGAATGTTCATAGATTTTTGTAGAAACAACCTGAGATACTTCAACTTATAAAAATGAAAACCTTATTTAATTATATTTGTTTTGGTATAAAACACGTCCATTTTGGAGAATGTTTGTTATTTTTAAGCTATTTTATAAATCAGGGTGACGCTGAATTTCTGAACGGAACTTTCTTGTGCATGGTTAATCAATACCACTTTTATAGTTATTAATCGGTATGAATATTCTATCCATGTTAATATTATTATATCAATATCTATTTAACAAATAATAGTGCTTGTGTTTTAATATTCAGCAAATTTTACCGATTTACAGTTTTATAGTATCCGTCTGTATCCGTACGGTTTATTACATATCTAGTTGCACGCCGAGACCATATTATTTCATATTACTGTTGTATTAGTGCACCATGCTTGATAATGTGTATCCTATATAGTCATGATGTAACCCCTGATAGATGTTTGTGCATCCATGCTTTCACCGTACATCCATACCTTTACCGTGATTCAATACTTGCTACAGTTTGATTATGAGCACCCGCTTGATACCTGTGCACTACTTGACATGACCTGATACACCGCTACTTGACATGACTTAATACATGTACACTACCTGATATATCATTACTTGACATTTACCTGATCATGTTTCTAATGCCGACAATCCTGACGTGTTGTCCCGATGGACATATCCTGTTATCTGTATAGACAAACCTGTTCCTGCTTGATCCTGTGTTGGCATTGGTCTCAGATTTATCAATACCTGACTTGAACACATAACTTGGGGGTATGGGGAAATCAATGATGAAACCTGACTTATAACTCGACAGTTCGATACTTATACTGATCAGTTTTAGCGGCTAGGCCAGCCCTAGGATGATGTTGCTGACATCATTCATCTATACATGTGTCCTGTTTAGTGCCTAGCGGCATGTCTCGGTTTCAGCCCAAGAATCTGGACCGTGGTCCCAGGCATGCACGGGATACTATTGAGTTATATCGACGATTCATTAAATTGATTTCAAAGACTTGAGAGTAATTAACCCAGTAGTTTAGTTCAGATTACTCACTGCACATCACATATGCTTTTACCCTTCACTGTTCTTTATTCGTGTTACTGTTCTACTTTTATTACTGTTCATACTCATGCCTGCATGTCTTGCTACCCCCTGATTATATTATTGTTGATATTATGACGCACTGACGTCTGGGTTTTTCATGGCCCAGATCCTCTACCTTTGTCGCAGGCTGATCAGGAGTATTTCCGCCGTCAGGCCGAGCAGTGAAGACTTGTTAGTATTTTAGTTTAGTTTTCTTTCAGCATTTTCGTTCCTGATGTGAGCCCGTATTTGGGACGTACATTCCATATTGTTTTTGTTGGATCTATTGCTTCCGCATTTTTATTCTTGACTCGTTATTCTGGCTCATGGACATGTATTAGATAGTTGTTTATTATTTCTACTATTCTTGATATCTCTAGACAGCCGTAATGTGACTGTGGAGGGATTTTTCCTAGCCACAGGTAGCATGGTTGGCTCTGTCACATGCCAATTTTAGCGCACTCTGGGAAGCGGGGCGTGACAGGGTTTGTTTGGTATCAGAGCATAGGATTTAGGTTAATCGGGTTTGATTCTTTTTTGTAGTTGGGTATTGGACCCAATACACGAATCAGAAAACCCGTAATTAGGAACATGTCCTGCCACATTGTTCTCATGATTCTTGAATCTTATCTTTCTCTTGACCCTCGTCTTGATGATATGCAAACAACTTTGCATCTCGAGTTGAAATTCTTTTGGTTCCCTATTGTTTCTTCCGTCCTATTCCTACTAGAATTTGGGCGACTTGAACGGAGTTATGTGATTGTAACTATGAACTGCAGCATGGTTATAATGCGGTACTCTATTTAAGTAACTTGGAGTCCTGGTCTTGTTTCATTTCCTTGTTTCATGGTCGTTTTATTACCTTGGTTCTCTCAGTTTCAATGCTTACCAGTTCATGTTTTGCTGATTTCTTGGTGACCGATACCAGCAGTTATGAAGTTGTCTTGGGAATGGATTTTCTCGGCACTTTCCATGCTCACATTGATTGTAGGGAAAAAAATGATTTTCCAGATTCCTGGACATCTGGAGTTTGTTTTTTCTGGAGGAAGCAGTTCTGTCGGGCCAGTCGAGTTTAGGGCTAGGCCGACAAACAGTGTTCTTTTGTCGATAGAAGTTGATAAGGAGGAAGCGCCAGCTGTAGTTCGAGAGTTTATGGACGTGTTCGAGTACATTTCGGGTTTACCGCCAAAATGAGATGTGTAGTTCGCGATTGATCTTGTTCCTGGTGCAGCGCCAATCTCAAAGGCGTACTATCCAATGGCATCAGTGGAGTTGGAAGAACTCAAAAAGCAGGTTACTGAATTACTTGAGAAGGGTTGGATTCGCAGCAGCAATTCACCTTGGGGATCTCCAGTTCTTCTAGTCAAGAAGAAAGATGGCACAAGGAGGATGTGCATCAATTATCGAGAATTAAACCGGGTGACTATTAAGAACAAGTACCCGATCCCTCGCATTGGCGAATTGTTCGAGTAGCTTAGTGGCGCGAGAGTATTCTCGAAGCTGGATTTGCGAATACGGATATCATCAAGTTCGAGTTAAATCAGAGGATATTTGCAAGACTGCGTTCCGAACTCGGTATGGACATTACGAATATTTAGTGATGCCATTCGGAGTCACGAATGCACCGGCGATATTTATGGACTTGATGAACCGAATCTTTTCACCGTTCTTGGACCAGTTTATAGTGGTGTTCATCGATGATATTCTGGTCTACTCGAGGAGCATCGAGGAGCTGCAGACATTGAGGCAAGAAAGATTATATGCGAAGATGAGCAAGTGCGAGTTTTGGCTTGAAGAAGTGAAGTTTTTGGGGCATGTCGTATCCGGAGATGGAATCGCCGTTGATCCTGAGAAGATTGCAGCAGTTCAAGATTGGCCAATTCCGAAGAATGTAGCGGAGATCAGAAGTTTTCTGGGACTTGCCGGATATTACAGAAGGTTCGTGGAGAATTTTGCTCGTTTGGCTGAGCCTTTGACCAAGCTTACGCGAAAGGAAGTACCGTTCGTATGGACGGATAGTTGTGCGTCAGCTTTTGAGGTGTGGAAGCAAAAATTGATAACCGCTCCTATTTGACCGTACCAGACGGTTCCAAAGGATTTGTGAATCATAGCGACGCATCTGGGAAAGGTTTGGGATGTGTTTTGATGCAGTGTGGGTAGGTTATAGCTTACGCATCACGGAAGTTGAAGGCCCATGAGAAGAATTACCCAACTCATGATTTGGAGCTAGCAGCAGTGATTTTCTCTTTGAAGATTTAGAGACACTGCTTATTTGGCGAAAGGGTCGAAGTATTCACCGATCACAAAAGCCTAAAGTACGTGTTCACACAGAAAGAGCTTAACATGAGGCAGCGTAAATAGTTGGAGCTGATGGCTGACTACGATCTTGATGTTAAGTACCATCCGGGGAAAGTTAATGTAGTGCCGGATGCGCTTAGTCGGTTACCAGCAATTCGGATGTTGACTGCACAGAAGGAACTTATCGAGAATTTTCGGAGATTCGAGTTGGAGATTGTGCTACCGCATTCTTCGGGACAGATGATGCAGCTGCAAGTACAGTCGTCGTTGATCGATAATATTAAAGTAGCACAGTCACAGGACCCAAGATTGCAGAAGTTTCGAGAACAGGTTGAAGCTGGACTTCGAACGGACTTGTTAATTCATGAAGATGGTTCGTTGCGATATGGTAGCCGTTTGTGTGTGCCAAAAGGAGATATTCGCGAAGAAGTTATGAAGGAGGCACACAGTTCCGCGTATTCCGTACATCCAGGAGGCACGAAGATGTACCGCGATCTAAGACAGCAGCCCAGTGGTCCAGTGGTCCAAAATTGCGCACTTCTCACTGCCATGGAGTCCGAGGAGGTGGCCCCGGCGATGAAGAAGGCCGGTGAATCTTCCTCGCGAGAGGAAGAGCTCCTCGCACAGCTGCAACAGGCGGAAGAAAATGTGTCCCTTCTCGAATTGAGATTGGTCATGGAGGGCCTGACGATCGCTAAACTGAATGAGTCCCATCGGCTCCTGATCGACCCTAACCGGACTATTCAGGCCCAGATGGAGGAGGTCAACGGGCTATTCGACGCCATGAAAAGGCAGAGGGACTCATTCAAAAGGGATGTCCGGGCGTCCTACGAGGCGGAGAAGCTTGCAGAGAGCAGAGCGGAAAGGGTCGTGGGGGAGTACAAGTCTTCCAATCAATTCTATATTAACCTCGTCGACGCCGCGGCCGTCGGGTGGCACAACGCCCTCGATGCCGTCAAGGAAGCTATGCCCGGGTTTAACGACCAGGAGCTTCGCGCAAGGTATCACCTTTCCGAGGAAGTGCCACAGAGGGGCAGCGCCGAGCCAGCTGATGGAGGCGAGGCGGCGGGCGAAAGCACCGAGTCGGAGATCGCCATCGTATCCCCTAACGGAAACGCTGAGCAAGGGTAAGTGGCGGCCGAGATGGCAGTTTAAGCTACCCCCATTTTGGTTATTAAATTTTGTAATCCTCCGGGCATTTTGTAAGGCTGGGGAGCCCATATTACCTTGTACATAGCATTGAATATAAATAAAGTGTTTTTAGCCCGTCTATAGAGTGTTTCTATTTTTGCAAGTGTAGATAATTCGGTGTCTCACGGATGTCCAGTATATGTAAATTCGAGTGTCGAGTGTTGAGTGTTGAGTGAGCATGACGTATGACCGAGCGAAAGCCAAGTATAGGTAGACCGGCGTCCTCCCTCACCTCGGGGCATCGATCGAGCGCCGTACACAAACGAGTGAACGCCAAATATAAGTAGATTGGCGTACTCCTCTCACCCCGGAGTCGAGGTGACGATCGAGTGCCGCGAGCGAACGCCAAGTATAGGTAGACCGGCGTCCTCCCTCACTCCGGAGCCGAGGTGGCGATCGAGCGCCGCCTATGAACGAGCAAACGCCAAGTATAGGTAGACCGGCGTCCTCTCTCATCCCGGAGCCGAGGTGGCGATCGAGCGCCGCGTGTGAATGAGCGAACGCTAAGGGCAGGTAGGTCGGCACCCCCTTTATTCCTCCTTGGAAGAGCCAAGCAGGAGACTACCCGGCCGCTTCTTGACGAAGACCTTGGATCCACAGAACGGCCGGGCAGGAAGCCGCCTTCAGCGGATGAACCGAACAGGAAACTACTCGGCCGCCTCTTAACGAGGGCCTTCGTATTTTTGGCATTCTTGATTCTAGGGATTTCCTGGGAATGTCGTTCAACCTTCCGTGACCTGCATGGGGGGAGCGACCAGTAATCGGATGCCACATGGCCGCGCCTTATTGGGAAAGAGTG
Source organism: Agapanthus africanus (assembly GCA_030015575.1). Taxonomy (NCBI): domain Eukaryota; kingdom Viridiplantae; phylum Streptophyta; class Magnoliopsida; order Asparagales; family Amaryllidaceae; genus Agapanthus; species Agapanthus africanus. Next base: position 163,501,511 of record JASDDO010000019.1, read on the forward strand.
ATATTCCATGATCTGTGTTGTGACGCGAGAAGATTTCGGCCGTTGGAAGATTTTTGTTGAGGCTATAAATATCGAAAATATGGTCTCACCTTCGGATACCCACATTGACTTCTTTCTAGCCGTTTCGTTTCTTCCAGAAGATAGGCCGCGTATACACCATCATGGAGATCGTATCTCGGGACATGTATTTCTATGATCTCGATCGTTCCAAGGCGACATATGAGGCCGTGATAGGTCGTCTGGAAGGCCACTGCGGGCGTCTACTTCCCCGCCGATCTCCTCTCCTATAAGTGCTAATCTACGCGATATGGAGGTCTTCCCCAGGTCTTTATAATGCTTTTTCCCTGCAGGCGATGGATGAGGCGTTTGATAAGATCTATACGGCCCACGAGCTTGGCCTGATCTCGAAGAGCAGGCGGGATCTCTCGGTGGATATTCTTCTTGAATGTTTCCAGCAGAGGTTGGTCGTGTCGTCGTGTTCGGCGGTGGGGGACCCGGCGAATACGTAGCATCCAGGGTCCATGGGTACCGACAGAGGGAGCGAGCAGAGGTTGCCTGGGCTCGGCTGAAGGAACTCTCTTCCGAGTATCATCGTCAATGTTTTCTTAACCCACTTCCTCCTTTGCTGTAATAGTTGTAAGGCTGTGGATCCAAGAATACCTCCGAATAAATTTTGGATATCATCAATGAGAGATCATTAGTCATGTTTGAGACTAAGATCAGTTTAGAAATCACGAGGGTTAGTTATGTATATGCCCTAGAGGTCATTATTGTACATATGATGTATATTATAGTTGATGCTTGGATATATATAGAGACGACTTTCTTGCTCGATATGATAGTATGCTATCTGGTCACACTTTGTCTTAACATGTTGACTTGTATTGGTTTACTGTCTTACTCTCATATGTTGATAAAGCCCTTACGATATGTACTTGACTACTGGGACTATGATGAGATCATACTAGTGGGGCCAGGGTAGTCAATGAGTACATCCTATAACTGTTCCTGGTCGAGGGTATCGAGACAAGGCATCGATACACCAGAGTAGACTAGCGTTTACGCATCTTGACCCATATGATGGGCGATGGATGATCCCATATCCATCGGTGTTTGACATCAAAGATGGTGTACGGGTGCTCAGTGGAGACTGGGTACACTGAACGAACTCGCAGAGAACTCCTAGATGGATTAATACTTATCGTCAGATAGCAGTTCTCTGGTGACACCGGTACAGGTTAGTCTGTAGACCCGAGATCGTCATAGAGTCTTGTGTGATTCCCACTGTGCTTTGATTTCCACCTTACCACGTCCAAGAGGGCGTGCAAAACAGTGGCTTTTGGGTACAGTCCCGAATCACATGGAGGCAATGAGCGATGGGAGGGGTTTCGTCTCTCCCGGTATAGGGAGTTGATGTTGTGCTGTGTTCGATTGGCTATAACTGGAAGTCCCTGGCCGGGGCTAATATAGAGTGCTACTGGTAAGTGTTATCAGTAGTTTCTCGACCTGTTATGATTCTCACATCGAAACGAATTATCGGTTACTGGGGTCTGACGTTTAGCACCCCTAGACTGGATATGCGACGTATCAGACGAAGAGACCGGACTGTACGGTAATATTACTGATTGGATTTACAGTAAAATGTACAGGCTTGCTTGTTGATTTTCTGATCGCTCAATGCCTGGGTGGCTGTTACGTTTAGCTGACCGCTTGCAGCTTGTGGGTGTTTGATATGATCATCACCTACTGCCGGCGTATTGACGATTCTTTAGAGTCCTACACAGAGGTTTCCTGGCTCAGGAAAAATGGAGTAGGAGCACATATGTGATATGTGCGGGACCGAGAATAATACGATATGAGATACCGTATTCTATTCTCGCGATATGAGATATCGGCCGGGTATATGTGATATAGCCAGGTCATCGGATCAAGTGTTGATTCGATGAATTGGTACATGTTATATTAGTCAGTTATATGCTATATAGCCGGATTGTCGGATCAAGTGTTGATTCAATAATTTAATGTATAATTATATATGTGATATATTACATTACATTAACTAATATAAGCTCGCTTTATTGATTCTTTTTCTCACCGGATAATACAATGATATATATGCGATATATGTTAATTGTATTATTTTCTTTTGTTACAAAATATGTTATATATGTGGTATATAATATTGTAAAATGTTAGGGTTACAAATGCAACATGGGTGTTAAGTTTAGAACAAGTTAGGGTTTGGATTAGGGTTAGCTTTTAGGCCAACTTTTTCATGAAGCTTTGACTTTTGTCATCTAGCTTGATATTTTGTATAGATATTTGTTAACCCAACCCAAACCCTTTACCTATGGTTTATTCTCTACAAGGATTAAGCATTTTATTCTTAACCTATGGTTGCAATTGTAACCACAACAATAATTCATTATTCATCACAAAAGCTTTCTTCTTCTTCTTCCTCCTTGAAAAGGCTTGCTAGCTTTTTACATGTGATGATTTAGTGTGAGAAATTGAAAACAAAAGAGAGCATAATTCCTACTTCATCATCCCCATCTATTCTAGCCACTTAGATTAGGGTGTTCACTTCTCTAATTACTTCATTAGTGAAGTGTAAGTTTGGGTTTGAGATTTTTCAAGGGAGATCATCTTTAGATCATGAAGACTACAAGCAAGGTGCCTCATTCACCTCATGAAGCCTCTCTAGAGTCGGAGTTCTTGATGATCACAGCGAAAGGACCTCAACACGGAGCTTATGAAGCGAAGGAACGGATTACAAAGGTTGTAATCCCTCTCTTTTAGATGTAAAGTTGTTTACATGCAAGTTAACCCTAATTCTCTAGTTAAGATCTTTGTTAGGGTTTGTTTAGCACCCCAAAAATCTTAAAGTAGCATGATTGATGCTTGCCAAAACCTTCACAAGATGCTATACTAACCCTACAGTGGTATCAGAGCCAAGCTAGAGCATTAGGAGTTGTCTAGACGAAGTTAGAAGTCCGATCGATCCCCGAAACCCCGAAACGACCCCTTTTCTGGAAATTTTTTCAAAAGTTGAAATTTTTCATATTAAAAATACTCAGAAAATCATGCAGGGAATTTTATGGACCCACCCGAAGAACGAGTCCCTAATTCGCTACAGTGACTGCGTAAACGCGGCCAAAACCTGGTTTTGGCGGCGGTTCCGCGGCGCCACTGTGGAGGCTTGGGACGGGCCCTTCAGCGACGGTCCGTAGGTGATAGAGCATCATTCTGGGAATTTTTTATTTTCTGCTCAAGTGTTGAGCTCACTGGGGTATTTTGGGAATTCGTTGAATCGATCGAATTGTGTAACTTCACCTAGATATCTGTGTTGTGATACAATATGTGGAATTCATTTAGTTAAGCATGAAATCCGTAATATGTGATATTTCGGGTTTACGATGTCTAAAGAGATTGTGGATTCCAAATATTGTAGTTTTATATTTTCTTTTCTATGACCGTAAGTGTAATATGTGGTATATCGCCGTTTTCGTCGCTATAGATCGACGACAATTGTGATAGGCATATTTACTTACGTTGATGACATGTGTTGTTATGTGTTACTGTGATATGTTATATTGGATAGTCGTGTTCTGAATAGCCGGGGGTTTTATGTGTGATGAGTTTTTTTTCATTCATGTAAAATTCTTTGTATGTAATATTCTTTTATTGGGGCACTTCCGGGTTGAGGATGATGTCACCATTGTATATTATTTACTTTTCCGCATTAGGATAGACCCGAGGAGGGGAGCACAAGTAACCGAGTTCTAGGGTCCAGTGGGAGGCCATCTCGAGGAGTCGAGACCGGGTCTCTTAACCCTAGAATTGGCAGTGTTGCTTGCCGCTCTCGTATGGGTCTAGGGTTGTGGGTTTGGCTATTAATCGCGACCGTGGAATCCGTGTTTTATACAGGCTCAAAATAAAACACGGACGTCCTAGTATATCCAATATTTCATATGTTATCTTCTGCTGCAATATTCTATGATGAGATCATATTACTGTCTGAGACGAATGCTTATACTATATATATATATCTATATATATATATATATATATGATATATAAATATTACTGCTTTCGTTTCTTCTGTGATGCTTAGTAAGCATAAATGATGGGATTTATTAATAAGATTAATAAAAGAAAAGAAACCTAAAAAATGCTGTAGATTCAAATTTTCAAAAAAATGGTAGCTACAGTTTTTGCTTTGCATAGTGGTATATATGATATACCCTGCACCTTATTCGATGAGGAAAGAGCCGAGATCCCTTCACCGGGAGTGACCTCTTTAGTAAAACTGGTAGATGCTATAAACTCACGGTTTAGTTTTTGATTGCTTCTATAGTTCTTGCTTTACACAGCGGTATTTGTGAAATATCCTGCACCTTATTCGATAAGGAAAGAGCCGAGATCCCTTCACTGGGAGTGACCTCTTTAGCGAAACTAGAAAAGCCTCAAAAACACTCCTTTTCAAAATCACATATTTCTACAACGATATCAAGTTCATTACGCAAAAGGTTTTCTGAAAAACCTGCGTAGCCCTCCGTCATTTCAGATAAATCATACTTAGTATTTTGTGCTGCGTTTGTTGACCTTGTCAAGGCGCAGTGTACGGTAGCTAATTAGTGTTTATCTGCGAAAACATGAGATGTGATTGGATTAGGGTATTCGTACGGCCTTGTTGACCTTGTCAAGGGTCATGCGGGTGGGTTTAATTTAATCGGGAAATGACGGGTTGAACTTGACTTGCGATTTATGGTTTGTTGACCTTGTCAAGGTCATAGATCGCTAGGGGCAGAAAATTATCAGGAATTTCAAGTGTTGAAATTTGCAATGAGATTGCATACCTTCTATGAGATAGATGAATCCCGATACCCACTGCGAGTAAAAGTTTCTCCTGGGAGAATTTTACACAGGACAATTAGCCGATTAAGTACATGTCTAGAAAGGTGTTAACAGGGTTATGCCTCTGGGAAAACGAGGTTTATTTTAATTAGGTCCGTGCGAAAGCACGGGGAACCTCCCTCAAAGTACCAACACTGGCCTAGCTGAAAGATTTGCGAACTTGTAAGGTGTAATAAATCTCATCCAGTCTTACCATTTAGGGTTTGAAAGAAGATTTGATAAAAATAGTGGAAGCCATCCTGATTAGATAAAATAATAACCAATCTAATCTTGCAAGAGCATACGCTAAAGTGTTTTCTTCTATCTCTCTCTAGGTAGCGACCATGTCAGGCCTTAATCAAGATAATAATATGGATGTATTGACTGAACCCGCTTATTATACTGAGCAGGGGAACGTTGGTCCCGTTCTTTCTTATGAGTGTTATAAGACTGAGCAGGGAATAGGAGAATATCTGGATTCTCACGCCGCCCAAACGAAGAACAAGCATGCTGATGCATCTTCTTCGGGTGTGTTATTTATCGAGAACTGTTTCTCAGTTCACTCTACGTCTGGGTATTGTAGGGTTGCTAGGCACGCGCACAAGGATCTACGAGGCATCTACCATGCCCGATTTAAAAATTAGCCGTGCCGAACAACCCGAAGCCGGATCTTTAAACTAGGGTTTAGGCGAAAACATGCATGTTAAACTCTTTAACACTAAGTGAGAGGGATTACAACCTTTATAGATCCGGTCCTTCACTTCTTAAGCGCCGTGTTGAGGTCCCTTCGCAGCGATCATCGTGTTCTGGACTCTCAAGAGGCTTCACGAAGAGAATGATGCAACCTTGCTTCCGATCTTCGATAACATAGATGATCTACCTTGAAGTTTCGTTAACACAAGCTATCACTCATGAAATGATGTGAACACCCTCATCTAAATGGCAAGGATAGATGAGGATGATGAAGTAGGATTTTTGCTCTCATTTATTATCTTTTTCTCACTCACTTTCATCACAAAAGAAAGCTATTTCAAAAAGGAACTCAAGAAAGAAGAAGATGAATGAAGATGATGACTTAATCCTTTTGTGATGAACAATGAATTATTGTAGTGGTTACAAATCTAACCAAGGGTTAAGCATGATAGAGTTAACCCTTGTAGAGAGTTAACTAGAGTTAATGGTTTGGATTGGGTTAACATAATATCTCACAAAAATATCAAGCAACCACAAAGTCATAGCTTCATGAAGCTTCATGCAAAAGCTAACCCTAATCCAAACCCTAACCAAGTTTAAACCATAATCCATTGTTAAATTTGTAACCCTAACATGTTACAATATTATATATCACATATACAATATATTTTGTAACAATAAAAAATAATACAATTAACATATATCGCATATATATCAATGTATTATCCCGTGAGAAAATAAATATTTTAGTGAGCTAATATTAGTTAATGTAATTTAATATATCATATATATTATTATACATTAAATTATCGAATCAACACTTGATCCAATAATCCGGCTATTTCACAAATAACCGACCAATATGATGACCCGGCTATATCACATATACCCGGCCAATATCTCATATTGCGAGAATCCAATACGGTATCATATGCCGCATTATCCTCGGTCCCGCACATATCACATATGTGCTCCTACTCCGTTTTGCCTGAGCCAAGAAACCTCTGTGTATGACTCTAAAGAATCGTCAATACGCCGGCAGTAGGTGATGATCATATCAAACACCCACAAGCTGCAAGCGGTCAGCTAAACGTAATAGCTACCCAGGTATTGAGAGCTCAGAAGTTCAACAAGCAAGCCTGTACATTCTCCTGTGAATCCAAACAGTAACACTCCCGTACAGTCCGGTCCCGTCGTCTGATATGTCGCATATCTCGCCTAGGGGTAGTAAACGTCAGACCCCGGTAGCTCGATAAGTCATGTCGATATGAGGTCTATAACAGTTTGAGAAACTACTGATAACACTTACCAGTAAATCTCAGCAACCCTGGCCAGGGATTTCCAGTTATAGCCAATCGAACACAGCACAACATCAACTCCCTATACCGGGAGAGACGAATCCCTTCCTATCGCTCATTGCCTCCATGTGATTCGGGACTGTACCCAAAAGCCACATTTTTGCATGCCCTCTTGGACGTGGTATGATGGAAATCAAAGCACAGTGGGAATCACACAAGACTCTATGACGATCTCGGGTCAACAGACTACTCTGTACCAGTGTCACCGGAGAACTGCCATCTGACGTAAGGTATAATACCATCTGGGAGTTCTCGGCGAGTCCGTCCAGTGAACCCAGCCTCTACTGAGCACCCGTACACCATCCTTGATGTCAAACACCGATGGATATGGGATCATCCATCGCCCATCATATGGGTCAAGATACGTATACGCTAGTCTACTCTGGTGTATCGATGCCCTGTCTCGATACACCCTCGACTAGGAACAGTTATAGGATGTACTCGTTGATTACCGTGGCCCTACTAGTATGATCTCATCATAGTCCCAGTAGTCGAGTACATATCCTAAGGGCTTTATCAACATGTAACATAGAGATAATCAGAGTACATGTTAAGATAAAGTACAACCAGATAGCATACTATCATGTCGAGCAAGAAAGTAATCCCTATATATGTCCTTGCATCCACTACAATATACATCGTATGTACAGTAATGGCCTCTAGGGCATACATATAACTAACAATCTCCCACTTGCACTAGGGCCATCTATAATGGTATCACATACCCAACAATTAGCTGCGGTTAAAGTATCTCATACTCAACCATCCCATAAATGTCTCTACTGGGAAAAAGGCCTTCGTGAGTGGATCCGCGCTGTTGTCATCTGTGTCTACTCTCCTAACCTCGATCTTCCTGGAGATCAACCATCTCCATGATCAGGTGATACTGCCTAAGAATTAGATCTTGATATCAGATGGGACGGGGGTTCTTTGGCAAAAGCCACAACTCTATTGTCACACAATGGTAGGAACGAAGTTCATCTCATGAACTTATATATATCCAGACTGCCTCTTTGGTAGCATCCTTGGTAACGATGTATCTTGCCTTTAATCGTCTAGTAAGTCACGGTATCTAGCTTGGAACTCTTCCAACATATCGTCCCTCCACTGAGGGTAAAGGCAATGCCTGCGACTGACATTCAGTCGCCCTTATCACCCTGGAACCTTTCCAGTGATTCTCCCTAGGATCGATTGATACCATCTCACTACAACTAGTGAGAATTCTAACATCCAATTAGATCTATCTCATAGATCCAAAACCGAGGATTTAGGAGGTATCATTTTGATCCTATATGGAGAATCCTTGTGATAAGCGGAGATTGACCGAGCGTAGCATAGGAAACTCCTTCCCTATCAAGAGTATGTCATCCACGTACTCTATGAGGATCACCACATACTCCCTACTACCTTTTTGTATATACAAGGTTCATCTACCATTTCGATGAAGTCAAACTCTTTGACTACCACATCAAAACAGACGTTCCAACTCCGCGATGCCTGTTTTATCACATAAAACATCTTGCACATGTTTCCGCTGCTCCCACTGTCTACGAAACCTTCTGGCTGTGTACTTATAGACGTTTTTTTCTAAAACATCATTTAGAAAAGCAGTCATGACACCCAACCGCCAGATATCGTAGTCATGGTATATAGCCGTGGCAAGTAGGATCTGGATGGACTTAAGCATAGCTTTGAAAGTCTCAACTTTTCCATATACACCAAGTAATCTTCTCAAGATATACTCGCTCCTAATGGGGATTTAACCCTTCAGATAAAGCAACCAAAGTCAATACTTTGTTGGTGTATAAGGATTCCATCTCAGATCGATAAGCATCCAGCCATTCTTACAGAGTCTCACTCCTGATGACCAGCTCGAAACTAGTTGGGTCATCATCTCATGATGCAATCCTCGCTCCCACTGTCACAGAGAAACCGAAGTATCTCTCAGGTGGGTGAGGAACCCTACTTGATCGGCGGAGAGGCTGAGGTTTGTTGGAAACTATTGAATCCTTTGGTTCTACCAAATCATCTGTTGTAGTTTGTATAGCTGGAATTCCTTCCAGTTCTACCTCATGACCACTAATTTCTTCACAAGAAATTCCCTTTCACAAAGGTGGCATGTTGAGAAATAAAACACTTTTGTTTCTCGGTTTGGTAGAAGATATTCCTTTGCGAATGTTTGGGATATCCAACAAACTTCCACAGATTTGACTTTACCTCGAGCTTTTCCGGATTTTGCTTTTCAGACATAGGCCGGACAACCCCAAATCTTAACAATCTTAAGATATGGTCTCTTCCCGTTCCATATCACATATGAAGTGGTAGGCAACTGATTTGATTTGAACCCTATTCAATAAGTATGCAGCTTCTCAAGTGCATAACTCCCAAAAGGAAATAGGAAAATCAGTAGTACTCATCATAGAGCACACCATATCATATAGGGTGCTATTGCTCCGCCTCGATACACCGACGTGCTGTGGTGTATACGGAGGAGTAATGCTGAGAGAGAATCTCATTCTCCTTTAGAATAGTCCAGGAATTCCGTGCTCAAGTATTCTCCTCCTTGATCACATCAAAGGACATAATACTTTTACCCGTTTTTGGTTCTCTACTTCTAACTTATATTCTGTGAATATCTCAAAAGTTTCGGACTTGTGTTTCAACAGGAACATATGTCTGAATCTTGAGAGATTATCAGAGAATGTAATGAAGTACAAAGAACCGGTCTTGGCATGTGTAGACTGGGGACTTTCATACATCAGCATGTATCAATCCCAAAAGTTCACTAACTCTTTCTCTGTTTCCAATAAACAGAGCTGTGGTCATTTTATCTTTGTGACATGACCGGCAAGTTTCACAAGATGTAAATTCAAACAAATTTAAATATGCATCTAAATGTAACTTTGCTAGTCGGGTCGCATTGATATGACCTAGTCTACAATGCCTCAAGAAGGATTCGTTCATTTCTGAACTCTTCCTCTTGTGTGTGTTCTGTATACTAAGAACTGTAGTTTGATTTAGAACGTCAATGCTTTTAGATAACGTGCCTGAACCGATCAACTCTTGATATAGGAAATGTTCAAAACATTATCCAACAATACAAAATTATATCATTTCTTTACTAATAAAGAGATTGATATGATGTTGTACATCAGGTTCGGTATCTAATAACATTTGTTCAGAATCAATGTATTCTGGTAATACAGGGTGATAGTGACCAACAGACTTGGCTGCAACACTTGCACCGTTTTCTGTCTCATGAAACTTATCACCCGTTCTCAGTTCTCTACCTATCTGTAGCCCATGTAACAGATTACATATGCGGGATCCTAATCTGGTATCTCATACCCAGGACGTAAAGGATACTGAGAAACAGTTTTCTGTAATGAACACACCCGAAGAAGATGCATCAGCATGCACTTTCTTCGTTTGGGCGGCACGGGAATTCTGGTAATCCCCAATTTCCTGCTCTATCTTATAACATTTATAAGTTGGAGCGGGACCAACATTCCCCAGCTCAGTATAACAAGCGGGTTCGGTTAATATATCCGTTTTATTATCTTGATTAAGGCGTGATATGGTCGCTACCTGGAGAGAGAGAAGAAAACACTCAGCGTATGCTCTTGCAAGATTAGATCGGTTATCTAATATATCTAATCAGGATGTCTCCTACTGTTTTAATCAAATCTTCCTTCAAACCCTAAAAGGAAAGACTAGCCGGGATTAATTACACGCTACAAGTTCGCCAATCTTTTAGCCAGGCCAGTGCCGGTACTTTGAGGGAGGTCCCCCATGCTTTCGCACGAACCTAATTAAAGTAAACCTCGTTTTCCCAGGGGCGTAACCCCGTTGACATCTTTCTAGACACCTACTTGATCAGCTAATTGTAATGTGTAAAACTCTTCCAGGAGTAACTCCTACTCGCAGCGGGTATCAGGATCCAACTATCTCATAGAAGGTATGCAATCTCATTGCAAATTTCAACACTTGAAATTCCCAATAATATTTTTCCCCAAGCGTCCTATGACCTTGACAGAGGTCAACAAACCATAGGCTGCTAGTCAAGTTCAACCCGTCATTTCCTGATTGAAGTAAACCCACCCGCACGACCCTTGACAGAGATCAACAAGGTCGCATGCCTACCCTAAATCAATCACATCATATGTTTATACAGATAAGCACTAATCAGCTACCGCACACTAAGCCTTGACAGAGGTCAACAAACGCAGCACGAATACTAAATACTACTTATCTGAAATGACGGAGGGCTACGACAGGTTTTTAAGAAAACCCTTTGCGTAATGAACTTGATATCGTTGTAGAATCGAATGATTTTAAATGGAGTGTTTTTTAGGCTTTTCTAGTTTTGCTAAAGGGTCACTTCCGATAAATGGATCGTCGGGCCTTTCCTCATCGAATAAGGTGCAGGATATTTCACAAATATTACTATGCAAAGCAAGAACTGTAGAAGCAATCAAAAGACAAACCGAGTTTGTAGCATCTGCTAGTTTCACTAAAGAGGTCACTCCCGGTGAAGGGATCTCGGCTCTTTCCTTATCGAATAAGGTGCTGGATGTTCTACAAGGAACACCGCTATGCAAAGCAAGAACTAGAGCTACCAGTTTTTAAACAAGTTTCTACAACATCTTTAAGTTTCTTTTATTTCATTAATCTCATTAACGAAGTCCCATTTTATTTTGCTTCACAAGCATCACTTTTGAAACGAAATCTGCAATATAACATATATCTCATATATATAATATAAACATTCGTCTCAGGCAGTAATATGATCTCATCACAGAACATTGCAGCAGAAGAACATATATGAAATATTGGATATACTAGGACGTCCGTGTTTTTAATACGAGCCTGTATAAAATACGGATTCCACGGTCGCGATGAATAGACAAACCCACATCCCTAGACCCCTACGAGAGAGGCAAGCAACACTGACAATTCTAGGGTTAGGAGACCCGGTCTCGACTCCTCGAGATGGTCTCTCACTGGACCCTAGAACCCGGTTACTTATGCTCCCCGCCTTGGATCTACCTAATGCGGAAAAGTAAATAATATACAATGGTGACATCATCCTCAGCCCGGAAGTGCCCCAATAAAAGAATATTACATACAAATGAATTTTACATGAATGAAAAAGAAAAAAAACTCTCATATCACATAAAACCTCCGGTTATTCAGAACGCGACGATCCGATATAACATATCACAGCAACACATAATATATCATATCATTAACGTAAGCAAGTATGCGTATCCCGATTGTCGTTGATGTATAGCAACGAAGCCGGCGATACACCACATACTTTACTTACGGTCACAGAAAAGAAAGTGTAAAACTACAACAGTTGGAATCTGCAACCTCTTTAGACATCGCATGCCTAACCAAATGAATTCCTTAGACATCGCATGCCTAACAATTATAAACCCCGCATTTTAGTCTCATTATCGAAAACTCTTTTTAATATCAAGTCGGGCAATTCAACAAGATTCCCGACATCCTGATCGAATGCTCGTCGCAAACTTTAGTATACGGTCGCACCCCCGGTTGCCATCGACGAAGTGCACTAAGTCGGAACACCGCTGCCGCGAGCACCCGAACGGATGCTTTCGGCGACGGGGTTCTCCTACAGTCACTTGGTCGGGGCTATGGGGCATGGCTGTCTATTAAGTTTACCCGGCGAGTATCCGCGTACGCTACGTGATTGCGACGGACTTTTGATCGCATCAAAATTCCGTGGCAACCGATCATCTGAGACTGAACTGCTAGATTTATAACATTCAAATTAGTTATCTCACAACTACTTGTGGATTCCAAATATTGTATCGCATTCCAGATAAATAGACAATGTTAAACTTTCCGATCGAATAATCAAACACCCAAGATTTCCCCAATAAATCTCAACACATGAAATCAGTTTAAAAACATTCATCACATGCCACAGTACCAATGGTCCAGCCGTAGAAGGGTCAAGCCAACGCCTCACATGTGGCACGCCGTACTGCCACAAACCCTAAGGTTCAGAGGCAGTTCAAGATGGTCACATAATCGAGTTAAGGTTTGTTGTCTTCTAGAGGGTCCATCGCGTTACTTACACGACTTAGAACATTCTTAAACTACGAAAAAATCCAACTTTTGAAAAAATTTCCGACAGGGGAAAAAGTGAGTTATTGATATCCGTTCGAACTTTTTAATACATTCTAAAAATTATCCGGACAAAAAGAACAAAGTTAAATAATCGGATCGAATCATTGAATCCCCAATACAACCCAGAAAATTCAACTCTTGAGTGAAAAATAAAAATTCCCAGAAGAATTAGCAAACACCAACTGAGGTTACTGTGCAAAACTGAGTACCTATTCATTACATACGGCCGCGGAACCGCCGCCAATACCATGGTATGGCCGCGGTTCCGCGGCGCTTTGAAGGTATTAAAGGCACGTGTTGCACAGTAACTCCTATAAAACCCTGCTGAATTTTTTGAGCATTTTTAATTTGGAAAAAATCAATTTTTTGAAAAATTTCCAGAGAAGGGGTTTTATCGGGGTTTCCGGGTTCGATCGGACTTTAACCTTCGTCTAGACTTCGCCTAAAGCTCTAGCTTGGCTCTGATACCACTGTAGGGTTGCTAGGCACGCGCACAAGGTTCTACGAGGCATCAACCATGCCCGATTTAAAAATTAGCCGTGCCGAACAACCCGAAGCCGGATCTTTAAACTAGGGTTTAGGCGAAAACATGCATGTTAAACTCTTTAACACTAAGTGAGAGGGATTACAACCTTTATAGATCCGGTCCTTCACTTCTTAAGCTCCGTGTTGAGGTCCCTTCGCTGCGATCATCGTGTTCTGGACTCTCGAGAGGCTTCACGAAGAGAATGATGCAACCTTGCTTCCGATCTTCGATAACATAGATGATCTACCTTGAAGTTTCGTTAACACAAGCCATCACTCATGAAATGATGTGAACACCCTCATCTAAATGGCAAGGATAGATGGGGATGATGAAGTAGGATTTTTGCTCTCATTTATTATCTTTTTCTCACTCACTTTCATCACAAAAGAAAGCTATTTCAAAAAGGAACTCAAGGAAGAAGAAGATGAATGAAGATGATGACTTAATCCTTTTGTGATGAACAATGAATTATTGTAGTGATTACAAATCTAACCAAGGGTTAAGCATGATAAAGTTAATCCTTGTAGAGAGTTAACTAGAGTTAATGGTTTGGATTGGGTTAACATAATATCTCACAAAAATATCAAGCAACCACAAAGTCAAAGCTTCATGAAGCTTCATGGAAGCTTCATGCAAAAGCTAACCCTAATCCAAACCATAAACAAGTTTAAACCCTAATCCATTGTTAAATTTGTAACCCTAACATGTTCCAATATTATATATCACATATACAATATATTTTGTAACAATAAAAAATAATACAATTAACATATATCGCATATATATCAATGTATTATCCCGTGAGAAAATGAATATTTTAGTGAGCTAATATTAGTTAATGTAATTTAATATATCATATATATTATTATACATTAAATTATCAAATCAACACTTGATCCGATAATCCGGCTATTTCACAAATAACCGACTAATACGATGACCCGGCTATATCACATATACCCGGCCGATATCTCATATCGCGAGAATCCAATACGGTATCATATACCGCATTATCCTCGGTCCCGCACATCACATATGTGCTCCTACTCCGTTTTGCCTGAGCCAAGAAAGCTCTGTGTATGACTCTAAAGAATCGTCAATATGCCGGCAGTAGGTGATGATCATATCAAACACCCACAAGTTGCAAGCGGTCAGCTAAACGTAACAGCTACCCAGGTATTGAGCGCTCAGAAGATCAACAAGCAAACCTGTACATTCTCCTGTGAATCCAAACAGTAACACTCCCGTACAGTCCAGTCTCGTCGTCTGATATGTCGCATATCTCGCCTAGGGGTGGTAAACGTCAGACCCCAGTAGCTCGATAAGTCATGTCGATATGAGGTCTATAACAGTTTGAGAAACTACTGATAACACTTACCAGTAAATCTCAGCAACCCTGGCCAACGATTTCCGGTTATAGCCAATCGAACACAGCACAACATCAACTCCCTATACCGGGAGAGACGAATCCCCTCCTATCGCTCATTGCCTCCATGTGATTCGAGACTGTACCCAAAAGCCACCTTTTAGCACACCCTCTTGGACGTGGTATGATGGAAATCAAAGCACAATGGGAATCACACAAGACTCTATGACGATCTCGGGTCAACAGACTACTCTGTACCAGTGTCACCGGAGAACTGCCATCTGACGTAAGGTATAATACCATCTGGGAGTTCTCGGCGAGTCCGTCCAGTGTACCCAGTCTCTACTGAGCACCCGTACACCATCCTTGATGTCAAACACCGATGGATATGGGATCATCCATCGCCAATCATATGGGTCAAGATGCGTATACACTAGTCTACTCTGGTGTATCGATGCCCTGTCTCGATACACAACCTCGACTAGGAACAGTTATAGGATGTACTCGTTGACTACCGTGGCCCCACTAGTATGATCTCATCATAGTCCCAGTAGTCGAGTACATATCTTAAGGGCTTTATCAACATGTAACATAGAGACAATCCGAGTATATGTTAAGATAAAGTACAACCAGATAGCATACTATCATGTCGAGCAAGAAAGTCTTCCCTATATATGTCCTAGCATCCACTACAATATACATCGTATGTACAGTAATGGCCTCTAGGGCATACATATAACTAACAATCTCCCACTTGCACTAGGGCCATCTGTTGTGGTATCACATACCCAACAATTAGCTGCGGTTAAAGTATCTCATACTCAACCATCCCATAAATGTCTCTACTGGGAAAAATGCCTCCGTGAGTGGATCCGTGCTGTTGTCCTCTATGTCTACTCTCCTAACCTCGATCTCCCTGGAGATCAACCATCTCCATGATCAGGTGCTACTTCCTAAGAATTAGATCTGGATATCAGATGGGACGGGGGTTCCTTGGCAAAAGCCACAGCTCCATTGTCACACAATGGTAGGAACGAAGTTCATCTCATGAACTTATATATATCCAGACTGCCTCTTTGGTAGCATCCTTGGTAACGATGTATCATGCTTTTAATCGTCTAGTAAGTCACGATGTCTAGCTTGGAACTCTTCCAACATATCGTCCCTCCACTGAGGGTAAAGACAATGCCTGAGACTGACATTCAGTCGTCCTTATCACCCTGGAACCTTTCCAGTGATTCTCCCTAGGATCGATTGATACCATCTCACTACAACTAGTGAGAATTCTTACATCCAATTAGATCTATCTCATAGATCCAAAACCGAGGATTTAGGAGGTATCATTTTGATCCTATATGGAGAATCCTTGTGATAAGCGGAGATTGACCGAGCGTAGCATAGGAAACTCCTTCCCTATCAAGAGTATGTCATCCACGTACTCTACGAGGATCACCACCATACTCCCTACTACCTTTTTGTATATACAAGGTTCATCTACCATTTTGATGAAGTCAAACTCTTTGACTACCACATCAAAACAGACGTTCCAACTCCGCGATGCCTGTTTTATCACATAAAACATCTTGCACACGTTTTCGCTGCTCCTACTGTCTACGAAGCCCTCTGGCTGTGTACTTATAGACGCTCTTTTCTAAAACATCATTTAGAAAAGCAGTCATGACACCCAACCGCCAGATATCGTAGTCATGGTATATAGCCGTGGCAAGTAGGATCTGGATGGACTTAAGCATAGCTTTGAAAGTCTCAACTTTTCCATATACACCAAGTAATCTTCTCAAGATATACTCGCTCCTGATGGGGATTTAACCCTTCAGATAAAACAACCAAAGTCCATACTTTGTTGGTGATAAGGATTCCATCTCAGATCGATAAGCATCCAGCCATTCTTACAGAGTCTCACTCCTGATGACCAGCTCGAAACTAGTTGGGTCATCATCTCATGATGCAATCCTCGCTCCCACTGTCACAGAGAAACCGAAGTATCTCTCAGGTAGGTGAGGAACCCTACTTGATCGGCGGAGAGGCTGAGGTTCGTTGGAAACTATTGAATCCTTTGGTTCTACCAAATTATCTGCTGTAGTTTGTATAGCTGTAACTCCTTCCAGTTCTACCTCATGACCACTAATTTCTTCACAAGAAATTCCCTTTCACAAAGGTGGCATGTTGAGAAATAAAACACTTTTGTTTCTCGGTTTGGTAGAAGATATTCCCTTGCGAATGTTTGGGATATCCAACAAACTTCCACAGATTTGATTTTACCTCGAGCTTGTCCGGATTTTGCTTTTCAGACATAGGCCGGACAACCCCAAATCTTAACAATCTTAAGATATGGGCTATTCCCGTTCCATATCACATATGAAGTGGTAGGCAACTGATTTGATTTGAACCCTATTCAATAGGTATGCAGCTTCTCAAGTGCATAACTCCCAAAAGGAAATAGGAAACTCGGTAGTACTCATCATGGAGCACACCATATCATATAGGATGATATTGCTCCGCCCCGATACACCGACGTGCTGTGGTGTATATGGAGTAGTAATGCTGAGAGAGAATCCCATTCTTCTTTAGAATAGTCCAGGAATTCCGTGCTCAAGTATTCTCGTCCTTGATCACATCAAAGGACATAATACTTTTACCCGTTTTTGGTTCTCTACTTCTAACTTATATTCTGTGAATTTCTCTAAAGCTTCGGACTTGCCAAGGGGCTGCTCATAATCTCCTTTTGCTTTTCAAATTATATTTTTGCTGGGGATTTCGTCAGCTGCAGGTAAAAATTAGTACTTGCCAATTTTGGTTACGACTTTGATGGAATCGATGTGCTAGTACTCAATTTTCCAGGGTTTTGTTTACCATTTTCATTTCCATGAATCAATGTATTATTTAATCTCCATCATATCATATGACAAATGATTCATTGTTTATCATATATATTCTTGCAACAATTATTTTGATGTACTAATTTTGTGCAATGAATTAATTATTAATTGATATGTCAACAAACTCTACTTTCACTTATTTCTGAGGGCGCCTGTAAGTTATCGCCGATCAATGTTGCTTCTCCTTTTTAGTTTCAAACTTTGGGCTGTTACTGTTTTTCACTTGCATTTGCATAAAAAATCCATTCAATTTTGAGGCATTTAGATATCATCAGTTCTTAATCTTGGTTTCCGCTTGCTTTGCATCTAGAATTCATTCATTCAGTTTTGAAGCTTTAGATATCATCAGTTCTTAGTCTCGGTAACATTGATGTACGCCAGAGAAGTAGACAAATTATTATTATCTACTTTCTTTTTCTTATTTATTTATTTTTAATAGAAACTTATGGTTAGTTTGCTTTTTATAAAATCATCGGCCGTTCTTCGTGTACAAACTAGGGGTGTAACCGAGCTGAGCTTGAACGAGCTGACCTTTGTCCAAGCTCGGCTCGGCTTAGTTTATGCCAGCTAAAGCTCGGCTCGAGTTCGTCTCGAGCTGAGCAGGTTTGGCTTATATTTTGCTCGTTATCTTAACGAGCCTTAAACGAGCCAGGGTCACTCGGATTCTATTAGACGATTTCTGAAAGGAAAACAACAAAGAGGCGTTTGGTGGATACTGAAGATAGATCAATGGCCATTATAGGGGTTTTAGAAGAAAATATGAAAGTATTTTGTAAGAGGCTAGGCCGGAGACAACAATCATAGAACCTAAAGACCTAGTGCTTTAAGATATGGAAAGATTAAAAAAAAATAACATCAAAAGAATGGATCATATTCACCTCAGTTGCACGTTATATAATGCCCCTTAATTGAATTAAGTGTCCTTGAGGGTTGTATAGGATCTGTTTTTTCCAAACTGTTTAACCGAGCCGAACTCGAGTCAATACCGAACAAGCCTGGCCGAGCTCGAGTTCGGCTCGTTTAATAAACGAGCCAGACTTTCTGGCTAGTGTTTGGCTCATTAATAAATGAACCAAGCTTGAACGAGCTAATACCGAGCTGAACCCTAATCGAACCCGAGCTGGCTCATGCAATTACCACCCCTAGCACAAACAGACAATTCAATATCTTTTTGGTTTATTCCTCGCGTCATGTTAGAAGTATCTAACTTCAATTTGAGATGAATTTAATAGCCCAAACTTGAAAATAGAATGGAAATGGGTACTTATCATTAATGCCTTACGTATTTGGATCCTCTTAACTTAAAAAATTTGTAATAATTAGAGCCGATAATAACCATGTTTGATGATCAAGCCTGCAGCGGCATGGCACTGCATATTGGTTTGCAAGCTCTATGGCTTGATGATTGATGAAGCTCCGAATCTCTCTCAGATGTTGTCCACCATCGATCTTACTGCAAGCGGCTCTGAATGGTTGAGATTTGGTGTGATGGTTGAATGTGTGGATCTCAATGGATTGTCGTTGACGCCGAGCAACCTGGAAGGGAAGTTCCGGGGCGGGTAATCACCGTAGGACCCTCCGACGATTAACTAAGTACCGAGGAATAATGGCAGGATAGCGGTGTATTGAAATGAGTTCGAGTTACCAGAGTCATCTGGAAGAGAGGGTTTATATAGCGGTTGCATGGAGCGAACCGTCGCGAGATTCTCGCCGTCCGTTACACCTCTGCATCATATTCGCGTTGATGGTGGAGTGTGTCCATTAATAGCGGGATACGCTCATTAATAGAGAGATGCATCAGTGTGAGACACGGGATGTGGAGCGGCGGAGATCTCGTTTTGTCGAGATATACGGATCCGTTACAGGGAAACTGAGGAAGCTCAGCTCGGTGGATAGTTTGGAGACGAGCGGGGAGGCCGTGAAAGCTCGGCTGCAGGATTGCTCGGGGGCGGGTTGTTGGCTGGTTGCTAGACGCATAAGGAAGGTACTCCGGTGAGATCTCCGAAAGGTTGGATGCAACCTTGGAGACGAGGTGCTGAGAAAAGTCCCCCATGCGTCATACTAATTCTACCTCCGTGGCCTCCAGGAATCTAGTAGGCTTACGTGGACGACACGTCATCATCTTCGTGTCGTAATCTAGGAAATTCCCGTTTATTTGTCTTATTATTAGCCCCCCACTCTCTCTCTCTGACCTATTTATAGGTCGGGTCTAGAGTGGTAAGCCAGGTTTTTAACGATTCAGCCTACAATTTCCCCGTAATGGGTTGTTCGAGGAAGATGCGACGTTTGGAGGCTACTCCTCCTGGATCCTTGGACCCATATGGCGGCTCACGAAGCGCCACAATTCCCGTGCGTATCTTTGGTGACGTCATCGGATCAGTGAAATGATTGCGCTTTAAAGGGTGGCGTCGTTTTGGTCAGTTGGGCTACGTGCCACATGTCCGCCACTGGGTGGCGGGACGCGAGGGGTTGTCATCTGAATCCTGGCGTTGGGGGACGTATCCAACGGCCGGTCGCCATGCGGAGTCCCCGTGGCCGCTAGGTGTGACGCTTCGTTTTGGCGGGAACGGATTTGAGCCGTTGGATGCCTTCTTGCAGAGTGTATAAATAGGAGGGGGTCATCCCATGGCTGATACTTTGTCCTAATCGTCTTGTAACAACCCTAAACTTTTTGTACAATTTTTTCAAAAATACAGAAAAGGGTACTTTTGCTTGAGCACAAGTTATAAGTTTGTTTTGTTTTCTAATAGCAAGAAGGAGCTTGTAGCTCATTGATAAGACCTTGCACTGCTGAACCAAAACACCTGAGTTCAAATCCCATTAGCCACATTATTTTTAAATTAATTTTCTTTTAAATTTTTAGAAGCCCAAGAGCCTACACGTGCATAACTCGTAAAAACCAAAAGTCACATATAAAACAAACTGGCCCAGGAGATAGACCAAGAGGCATAGGACACGTAGCGACGAGCCCGGCCCTAACTCGGCCGGATTGGGCCGGCGACTCGGTCAACTCTGCCGCCGCCGCCGGCCGATTCCATGCCAAATTCGATTTTCCCTTCTTATCATCTGTGTCTTTTGGCCTCCTTATAACCCCTGTCATGTTTAAAAACCCTGCATTATTACATAGGATTAAAAATCCCATTAAAACTCTTTTTAATACAAAATTAAATACATTTTTTCACACCCTTTCATCTACCCTAACCCTAATCTTTTCCTATAAATACCACACTAATTCACACACACCCTCACTCACAAACTCTGTCCAAACTTTAAAGAAAATCCCTAGAACTTTTGTGTACAAGTGGAGTTAGCGAAGGGCGAAACTCCGGCGAATTTCCGACGACGGCCCTAAGATCTCCCGGCAACGAAACGGTGCACCGGCACCTCCTACCACTCCCTCTTCCTCTTCTCTAATCTAAATTCCAGTAAGTCCATCCTCTCTCTTCACTTTGCTATTCTAAAAACTCGTATTTCTAAAACCCGACGGAAGCGGAGTTAATCCGACTTCCGACTCGGTTTTCTTTAAAAAGTTCAACTTTTCTTAAATAAAACAATACCAAACTCTCACAACATAACTATTAATCATTAACAAAACATATTGAGCAAGTTCCATATCAAAAGAATTCATATTTCAATTTTTATTGCACTTTTTCAGAAAAATACCATGTAGTTTAGTTTCGACATTAAATATCATAATTCCTTACTATATCTTTAAATAGATCACGAGGTAATGACCTACCTACTCACAACACTCATATGCAAAATAGCACGATACCTTTCGGGAACATAGAATACGGGAAAATGCAATTTTACACATAAATACCTTTTACTATTAAAAACCTTTTTCTATAAGATTATGTATTTTAAAAAAATCTTTTCAAAACGCCGCTACAACCCATTTGGGGACCCCGTTCGGGATGGTGTGGATTATCGCACATCCTCGGACTTAGTAGTGTGAGATGCAGACCTTCGCAAGGAGTATTCGGTCTCGAAAGATTTATCTTAAGAAAATGAGATTTCTAGAAAAATAATAAATTAAAATTATTTTATATAAATATATATATGTATCATCAAAATATCTAATTTTGATATAATATAAATATTCCAACTTTTCTAAATCAAAAGAATCACTTTATATGAAAATATCATGCAATTCCATATAAGTTCAATACTTTACAATTAAATACCATATATTATAAAATTAGGTTTTATTCACTAGAAATGTCACATATATAAAATCTACAACTATGAAAACTCCAAAGACGATAATTAAATACTTGAGGTGTATTTTAAAAATTATACAAATTATTTTTACATAAACCCCCCACAAGTTTTATAAATTACAATAATGACCCTAGTAAATATAGGTTTAAGCGGGACCAGTCTCTTGAGCCTCAGGGAGCCGGAGATATGTGTGCTTGCCTATTTAAGGTAGACAACTTAATAAACGGTGTTATCAACACGGTAATCGTCTTTGAAAAAGACGCAAATTCTGTCGTCCATGTTCAGCGGTTATCGATAACATCAAAACTTAATTCAGGATTTCAATTTCTTTTCTAATTGTCTGATTCAGACTGAGTCTCATTATAAATAATCTAACTTGAATATGATTCAAGTACAAACTACAATTCAATATGAATCCATGAATTCATATAATTAATCTGTTCAATCTATTCAATCTGTATTGACTGAACCGAACCATGAATATACTTCCATTTACATGATTCTCCAGTTACATCCATTTACTGATATCATGGTTCCGGTAAGTCATCCATCTATACAATCTATAATACAAGGCAATACAAATTACAATACAATCAAAACATCGCGGGGTTTAAGGGGTAGATTGGTACGGAAGGTGTTAGAAGTGGCACGAGACTGCAAGATTTAAGACACCTAACATGTATTCCATTGCTGTTGTACCGTGGCATAAACGGTTCCTTGTACATTTCGTTCACCTTAGTCTCTGGTCTACTAAGACTCCTCTCGTATACACTAGCCTCTTCTGTACCAAGCTACAAACAATAGCGTTAACACTAAATACAACATTATAACAATATAATATAACTTTAAAAGGTACACACTCTCTCTGTCTATTCTATTTCTCCTTTATCTTTGGGACTTACCGAGCGATTGTTCGCTGACGACATTCCTTCTCTTTCTTCTTTGGAATGTTGCCAGGTGATCCGGACCTTCACGAGATCGAGCCCACCAGCGAGAACTTGGATCAGCTAGCCTACGACCCGGAGCTCTAGATACTTGTACTTTTCATTTAAGTACTTTTCATTTCTGTTATGCCATTGTTTAAGCATTGCTTTCATTCCATGTATTTACTTTTCCATGTACTGTAAAAGAATGTTAATAAATAAAGTTGATGTTCATTACATTTGTCTCTTGTGTATATTTCTTTTATATTGCTTAGTTACGCTTAGCGTATTTACTTCTGAGTAAATACGTAGCGTCCTCGTCGCATCCTCTGCCCGTATACTGGGAAGCGGGGCGTGACACGTCTTTTGTTGTCCGAAGATTGCTCGGCGTACAACTTCTTAGGTCGGAACTTCGGCTAAAAAAAACTTTTCTCGGCCAATCCTTTCTTGAATCATGTTAGATGTCTTCCTCCGAAGTGTCTATTGATGTAGTTGGGGTTGAGTCGGGCGATGAAACTTCAGCTTATGAAGCTGAGTCCAGCGGGTTTTCTTCCTCCTCGGCTTCCGATAGCCGAAATATTTCTTCTTCCTCATCATCCTCGTCTTCTGTGTCGAGATCGCCCCCAAGGGGAACGACGCCCTTGTCCTTCGTCGTCGAGAGGCGAAAAGGGCCCCAAGGCGCTCATCGGGAATACCCTCGATGCACCCTCTGTTTTAAACCGTTTGGACGAGCTTTCGGACAACCGGGCTCATTTTCATATTCCTCATGGTATTCACTTCGTCTGTCCAGGGAGGGCGAGCGGGCAGACCAGGTGCAGGGCAACAAGATTTCTCTGTACTTGAAAGCGTTCCGGGCAGGGATGCGGCTGCCCTCCTCGCCTGAAGTTTGCGACGTGCTCCATTGTTTCCGTCTCACTCCAGGCCAACGAGCCCCGAACTCGTGGAGAATCCTCCTCGGGTTTCTGGTCCGGTTGAAAATTGATCGGATCCCTTTTGATTTGAGGCTTCCCTCTCCTTTCTTTGTTACAAAAATCACCCAGGTACCAACAAGGACGAACCGATCTGGGTGTACCTTTCGTTCAAAAAACATAAGGGTAAAGCGGCCGGGTCGGGGGTAGTGGTCGTCCCTTCTTCCATCTACGAATGGAAGGAGAAGTTTGGCTTCGTCGGGCCCCCGGAGGGTGAGGATTGGGCTGTTGTCACGCCCCGCTTCCTAGTGTACGGGTAAGGAGACGTGGCGAGGCCGCGACATATTTACTCAGAAATAAACACGCTAAGAGTAAATTAAGCAATATAAATAAATAAAACAAGAATGACAAGAGATGTAAATAAACAGCAACTTTTTATTGATAACCCTTCTATACATACAACTGAAAAATAAAGTACAATGAAAGAAAGTGATGCCTAAACAATGGCATATGAAATGAAAGAAAGTAAGTACAAGTAGGAACTAGAACTCTGGCTCCTCTATAAGCTGCTCCAAAACGTCCTGGATGAGCTCGATCTCCTGAGAGTCGGGTCATCCTCACAACATTCCAAAGATAGAAAAGACAGGAATGTCATCAGCAAACTAGCGCTCGGTAAGTCCCAAGAGATAGAATAGAAATAGACAGGTAAAGAGAATAGAACTGGTAAATTATAAGTTTGTTATTCTACCGTAGTTGTTTATAGCTTGGTACAGAATATACCAGTGTATACGAGAGGAGTCTAACTTGCTCTATGGACTATGGTAACATGTAAGTACAAGGTCCCGTCAAAACCCATGGGACAACGGCACAGGATGTTCATGTAGGTGTCTTTTAGTGACCGTCTCCTTCCACTTTTAATACATTCCGTACCAATCTATCCCGTTAAAACCCCGTAGTGTATATTGTATTGATTGTATTGATGTGCAGTTATCAGACTTGGCAAGACCATAGTATAAGTTGTTCATGTAAATGGATTCAGGAGGTAAACGGAAGTCATGTAAGCAAGTCAAGATATAGCCATAGTTCGGTCAAGTCAAGACATGTTGCATGTTTGATATTGTTCTGGTATTCAGGTTTAGGTTCAAGTGTTCATGTTTGGTATATTGGATTCATGTTGAATTGGAGTTATGATTGGATTCATGTTTAGATTGTATTCAGATTAGACTGAGACTTAGATTGATTCAGACACTTAAACAGAATTGGATCCTGAGTTAGGTTTTAGAGTTATCGGTAACTGCTGCACATGGACGGCAGGATTTTTGTCTTTCTCCAAGACAATTACCATTGATAACCCCGTTTACGTTTTCTATCTTAAATAGGCAAGCACCCTGTCACGACCCGAAAGTACGGAACGCGACTGGCACTTAGATTACGAGACGTCTAAAGGCGTACCGTAACCTAAGTCAGCCAAAGCCCAGAAGAATCTAAACCAAAATCAAAAGAGAGTGAAGGAAAACCTTTAATGAAAATGGTTTTTAAAATCATTTAAGTTGCATAGAATCCCTTTTTAAAACATCAAAAAAATTCCGAAAATTTCGGCAGAGTCTCCCCAGTATTTTCTATCCCCCAAAATGGGTACAACAAGAAATATATAACCTGTAATCATAAATGGCATCCCCAAGCGGGAGCTAGCTCTTCGTCCAAGGCGGATCACAACCACATGCAATATATAAGTAATATCAAGAAAAGAGCATAAAAGAAACGCAAAATATCAGAAAACACAACGCCGGCTCAAGTGAGCTCGACCCAAAAAAAACCACATATATACAATCTCTCAGTCTCATCACTAGGTCGCATATACAATATAAAGTGGTAGATGGAGAATACTAGATACAATGATAAAGCAAAAAGAAATAAAGCGTGCTCGCAACCCACCTACGGGCGATGTCGCGAGTCTGAGCAAAAGGAGCTGATGATAAGATAGCCCGCCGCTACGAGGGTGACGGGTCCGACCTGCAAAACACTGTGGCACAACGGGGGTGAGTTGCCAGCTCGTGAGTAGAATATAACATCTAATAAGGCAATCGTAAGAATGCACGCAATACGTCATAACATGTATGTCCATATGTGATATAATATCTCTAGTATGCATGCACATGTATGCAATGTCATTACTAAATCTTTAAGTGTTTTAAATGCTAAGGGTACTGCATTCTTAAGTTTAGAAAATGAATATCTGTATGATAGCTAAATACCATCAAGAAATCATCTGAAAACCCGTGTCAAGCATCGACACCAAATATGAAATCATATCTGTCTCAATATCTCACTGTAACAATGTCTCAAATATCGGGCTCCGTCAGTCCGGATCGGCCCATATCATAAATCTCACGACAACGGTCGGTATCCTCCGGATATCCGCCGCGCCAGACATCACCGGTAGGTAGTCTTCCCCTGCCAGGCTCATTGTCTACAACTCGATCTTCTTGCCCCGGGGTACCATACCGGGCCCACCATGTACCCGAGACGGTTCATCCACTCCTCGAATCGGGTCTCGAAATCCAACAGAAAACATGAAAACTCATGGTGGACGACACATACATCACGAGAAAACCGCAACTTTGTTTTAAAAATGATAAATATAAGCTTTTGTTAAATTCTTGCGGTTTTCCCCAAAAATCCAGAAATCGCAGCAATACTGAAATCCTTAAGAAAATCATAATGTTCACATGTTATATATGATAAATGTCTATGATATCAATGTATATGATGTGAGTTTTGGCTAGAGATCTATGTAAATATGATGATGATGCAAGATATATGCATGCGATGCAATTTCATATATCAAGTATGAATGCAGGTGACGATATTTAGATAAACAGGTTCTATAGTGCACGTGGCATGGCAATTACCAAAGGCGTGTGTGTCACATGAATAGTGCACGTGCAACAGATGCCAATGGTAAGGTGTTCGTGTCCTATGAAATGATATCGCATAAGTATAGATGAATGTCCATGCAATCTAATATACTGTTCGCTATAAAGGTATGCAGTGTACATGAATGGATAAGCTAGCTAACAATATAAATCTTGCAAAAAGTAGGGTAATCCGATCTAGGGGGGCGCATCGAGCCATCCAGACGATTCCCCCATAGATGAATACATCTACTCACCTGAAATCCCCGCTAATCCGATACGACCACCGCCTTGCCTTTACGCGCCGTGTCCGATGTTTCCCCGATCGATCATATATTTGCACAACACCAAGCATAAGATTACAAAACCTAAAACGATGCAAGTCACAATATACAATTATCGACGCTCTCGAATTAAACATAACATGCACTCGGTGCACGGGAAAACGCACGAAAATCGCTAATCTTTAACTAGAATCGTCATTTCGGGGAAATCGACAAAACTAAAACCCGACTAGACGAAACCCCACGTTTGCGCACTCTAATAGTCCTATACGAAGCTAATTATATCGCTAACATAACGCAATTTGATCGCATTCTAATTTTTGTAAAAATCTAGTAAGCAAATTTCAAACCGATTCGATGCAAACGTCGCCATTTAACGATTTATCGAGCGTAACCTTACGCAATTAACCACTCTAACCAAATAGGTAACCAAAGCCCTAACTTAATCCATCAACCATGCTTCAAACCCTAGTTCAACATCAAATCCCATTCTTGATTTTCATGAACAAGAATTTACAACTAAATTAATACTTCAAAATTGAATTTTAGCACATATAACTACAAGTTAACAAACTAGTTTAGGATTTTACCTCACAAGTGGAACCCTAGCATGATCAAGCCACCAAAGAAGCCTCCTTTCTCCTAGTTTTGAACTAAATTTGGTTGAGGAGAGAGTGGATTAGGGTTTGGCTTTGAATGGGTGAATGAAATTTGTGGATTTTTATGAATTTTGGCATGAAATTTGAAGCAAAAAAGAAGTGAGAAGAGAGGAAATCTGCAGCAATAGGGTCGGCCAGCAGGTAAGGGAGAGGAGGTGGGGAAATTTGGAGAAGTTTCTAGGTCTAAAAACACCCCATGTTCTCATTTAATGCTTTCATATCAACATTTTACAAAAAAAACCTCATTTTACATCATTTTTCCATTAAATTTCCAACCCTAAAACCAAAAATTTGCAAGTCATGATACAATTTTATTAACACCATATTTTAGCTTATAAATATTCCTAATTATGAAATTTACCTAATTAAATTTGTATTTATCACTAATTTAATGTATTTTAAAAAGCTTAAAATAATAAAAAAAATAATTAATTACGAAAAAATTTTTATTTAACTAGAAAATTATAAGTGACATTTTAGTGACAAAATTATAGTAATATCTTATATAAATTTTGTATAATTAGGTCTATAATGAAAAATATCTATTTTGACGTTTTACGGAAAAAGCCGAAAAATTAACCGACTACCGAAAAACTGCCTAAACGATTTTCGAAGGGTTACACACCCAATTTCTTCGGCTCCCTGAGAATCAAGAGAATTGGTCCCGCTTAAACCTGTATTTATTAGGGTGCTTAATGTAAATTATATAACTCGAGTGGGTTTTATGAAAAATATTTTTAGTATACTTTCAAAATAAATCTCAAGTATTTATTTATGTTATATAGGATTTTTATGGATGTAAATTTTATAGAATGAGGTATGTTAGTGAATATATATATAACTTGAATAGTTCAAGGTATTTTAATGTAAAGTTTGACTTGTATCGATTCTTGATGTTATTTTCATGAAACTTGTAATTCTTTTATATTCTAGAAAACATGGAATTTTATTATATATTAAAAATAGATGGTTTGATATTATTTATATAATTATTAAAAATAAATTTTTATTATTAAATAGAAATCATCGTTTTTTCTTAAAAATTGTATTAAAAATTCCATCGAGATCGTATACTCCGTGAGGAGGCCAGCATCTCACCCTACTAGTCCCGAGGATGTACGATAATCCGCACCATCCAAACTGGGTGCCCCGAAAAGGGTTGTAGAGGTATAATTGCAAGGAATTTAAATACTACTATTTACAAGAAAACGGGTTTTTATAGTTCGAGGTATTTGATGAAAAGTCGTATTTTGCCACAAGATATTGGTTTCAAGAGAATCGTGCTATGTCAAAATGTGTGTATGTGAGAGATAGGTCATTACCTCGTGAGGTTTTCTAAAGGTACGCTAAGCAAAACTATTAAAAGATGTCGTATGTAAACTTCATGGTATTTAACTGTAAAAACTTAAATAAAGTTGTTTAACATGGAGTTTTAAAGTGAAGCTTGTTTCAAAACATTAGTTAATGATTAACAAGCAAAGAAAAGTGATATGGATGAGTAGTTATTAAGAAGAAATTGTAGTTTTCAAAGTTTTAGAAACAAAAGTCGATATAACTCCACTTACCGACATATTTTGAAAAGAGATCATTTTAAGGTAGGAAGAGAAGAAAAGAGGCGGGACTTACAAGTTGTGTAGGTTAAGAATAGAGGGAGGAAGGAATTGAGATCATCGTGGTGTCGTGGTGTCGTGGAGTCGCCAAAAACGTCTCGAATCCTCGCCGGAAATGGAACTAGGGCTAACTCCACTTATACTCTTTTTTGACTTAGAAAATTTTGAGAATTTGATAATAGATTTCAGAATGAAGAAAGCTAGGATATGGGGCGGTATTTATAGAGTAAAAATTATAGTTTTGGAATTGAAGAGAGGATTAAAAATGCATTAAAAATAGGATTAAATTGTGCATTTAAACTCTCTGGATAAATGCAGGAAAAACAAACAGAACAGGGGTAGTGGGGGAGTCCAAGGGTTTTAGTGTGTAGAGAACGGGGCCATTCTCTACGGTGGGGCCCGGCGGTGCCGGCCTAAACCCTGATCTCGCCGACCATACTGAAGGGGTGGGGGCTTGGATTGGTGCCATGTGTCCTTGGTTGTTTATACAACATTGTGCACATGTTTATTTTTCTGTCTTTTCATTTCTTACGTGTATTGCATGTGTAAACTTTTGGGCTTCCAAAAAATTTAAAAGAAAAATCAGTAAAAATATATGTAGCTGATGGGGTTCGAACACAGGGGCTACGTCACAGCAGTGCAAGGCTTTACCAATGAGCTATAAGTTGTTTCTTGTTGTTCTTAAATAAGAATAACTTTTAAATTGTGCTCAGGCTTGCAAACTCCTTTTTGTATTTTAAGAAGAAAAATTTTGTAAAGAAAATTCGGGGTCATTACATTCTACCCTCCTAATAAAAATTTCATCCTCGAAATTTATAGAAGGAAGTTGTAACAGATTCAAGAAAAAAATTGATGACAGTGGTGGTGAAAGAACTACTGAAAGTGCATGAAAAATAACGAAAGGATGCAAGGGTTTGAAAAGGTTGAAAGGGGATTACCGGTGTTACCTTGACCTATAGCTTCGGCTTCTATGGCCGCTAAAGTGAAAGTTTTACGCCGTGGTACACTCCTCCTAGCTGGAGGCACATTCCTCTATCCTAGGAGCATGTTTCTCTGCCCTCGAGAAATGTTCCTCGGTGCCTGATGGAATTGGCGGGAAGGCTGTGCAGGAGGTCCACGTGGAGGTGGTGCGGGTAGGGCAAGACGAGGTGTAGGAGCCTGAATAGCTGGCCGCTGCGGAACGGTGATGTGTGATGGAACTGGGTTGCGTCTATGAGGACATGTTCCAATGTCGTGGGTGGATATGCCACAAACTAAGCACTAGTCGTTTGCACGCCTGCAGTCCTTCAACAGTTGTCCCTCCTTTTTGCAGTAGAAGCAAAAATCTGGACTCGGCCGGTTAAATGTTATTTCCGATCTCCTGGGTGCAAAAGGTGGCCTGGAAGAGGCTCCTCCTGCTATCTGGGTAGCATGGCACTTCACACCGGCAGTTTGAGGTCTGCCCTTCTTCTTCACCACTGCCTCATATCGTCGGGCAGCCTTCAGTGCAAGATCATGGGTTGGGAAATCCCCTGTAGCTGGTGCAGCTTGGATTTCCGGATCCAACCCTTACTAAAATATTTGTGCCCTGATTTCAGCAGTCGGGATAAGGTGTGTCGCGAACCTGCTAAGCATGGTGAACTCGGCATCGTATTCATCCACTAATTTGTTCCACATTGAACCTTGCTGCAAGTGGATGAACAGCTGTTCCATGACAAAACGGACAGTCTCGGGAAAAATTTTCGCGTCGAACATATCGCGAAAAGTCTTCCATTCAATCGGCTAGGCAAGACGGCACAGCCTTCCACCATACTCTGGCGTTATCTGTGAGTTGCAGCTTCGCAACTCTTACCCAAGCAATCTCTGGCAGTTGTGCTGCTCCCAGGTCATCTTCAATAGACTGTGCCCATTCCTCTGCCTCCACGGGGCTCTCTTTCCTAGAAAAGTTCTTAGGGTGCAATGCCCAGAATTGCTTCACTCCGTGTGCCTCGGTCTCAGGACGGTGCAAGAGGATAGCAGTCCGTTGCTGCTGACCCTCCAAGAAGCTCTTGATCGCCTCAAGTAATATCGTCTGTTCATTGATAGGAGATGCTATGGTAAGTGTAAGTGGTAGAGGTGATGATGGGGTGTTGCCATTTACGTTGGTGCTGGTATTATTGGGAGAATCCATAACCTTGAAAGAAAAATAAGGTTAGGATAGTTTCAAGGAATTTGAAATATAAAGAATGTTTTTAGTTTTGTTGATTCTTATAATTCTTATGATATATTGCTTAGATTTCCATACAGAACTGACCTGCATGGTAGGACTTCATGCAGGACTGACCTACATGGGCCGCCAACAAAACATGTCACTCCCCGCTTCCCAATGTACGGGTAAGGAGACGTGGCAAGGTCGCGACGTATTTTCTCAGAAGTAAACACGCTAAGCGTAAATTAAGAATATAAATAAATAACACAAGAATGACAAGAGATGTAAATAAACAACAACTTTTTATTGATAACCCTTCTTTACATAAAACTGAAAAATAAAGTACAATGAAAGAAAGCGATACCTAAACAATGGTATATAAACTGAAAGAAAGTAAGTACAAGTAGGAACTAGAACTCTAGCTCCTCTGTAAACTGCTCTAAAATGTCCTGGTTAGGCTCGATCTCCTGAGAGCCGGATCCTCCTGACAACATTCCAAAAATAGAAAAGACAGGAATGTCATCAGCGAACTAGCGCTCGGTAAGTCCCAAGAGATAGAATAGAAATAGACAGGTAAAGAGAATAGAACTGGTAAATTATAAGTTTGTTATGCTACCGTAGTTGTTTATAGCTTGGTACAGAATATACTGGTGTATACGAGAGGAGCCCAACTTGCTCCGTGGACTATGGTAACATGTAAGTACAGGTCCCGTCAAAACCCATGGGACAACGGCACAGGATGTTCCACTTCTAATACATTCAGTACAATTCTACCCCGTTAAAACCCCATAGTGTATATTGTATTGATTGTATTGATGTGTAGTTATTAGACTTGCCGAGACCATGGTATAAGTTGTTCATGAAAACGGATTCAGGAGGTAAACGGAAGTCATGTAAGCAAGTCAAGATATAGCCAAGGTTCGGTCAAGTCAAGACATGTTGCATGTTTGATATTGTTCTGGTATGCAGGTTCAGGTTCAAGTGTTCATGTTTGGTATATTGGATTCATGTTGAATTGGAGTTATGATTGGATTCATGTTTGGATTGTATTCAGATTAGACTGAGACTCAGATTGAGTCAGACACTTAAACATAATTGGATCCTGAGTTAGGTTTTGGAGTTATCGGTAACTGCTGCACATGGACGACATGATTTGTGTCTTTTTCCAAGACAATTACCATTGATAACCCCGTTGTTTCCCCCAATCAGAGAAAAGCTCTATTTTGAAATTCAAAATTCAAAAATTCAAGCAACGCTTCAGATCCAGCACTAGACGCATCACGCGCCACGTGTCAAACACGGATGCGCTAGCGCCAGGTGCGCTGTGCCCTAGGCGGTGCATCCCCAATCAGAGCAAAGCTCTATTTTGAAATTCAAAATTCAAAAATTGAAGCAACGCTTCAGATCCAGCGCTAAGCGCGCTAAGCGCCACGTGTCAAACACGGATGCGCTAGCGCCAGGTGCGTTGCGCCCTAGGCAGCGCATCATGAGTGTGCTAGCGCTGGACACGCTGCGCGCCACGTGTCAGATACGGGTGCGCTAGCGCAGGCTGCGCTGCGCTCTGAACAGCGCACCACGTATCAAACGTAGGTGCGCTAGAGCAAAGTGCGCTGCGCTCTGAGCAGCGCACCACGTGCAAAGCATGGGTGCGCCAGTGCTGTAATTATAAAATTCCCCACCGTTAGATCAAAAGATCTAATAATAATGATAAATCATTAATTAATGAGAATTAAAATTCTGTTATGGAAAGATTTTCCAATCTTGTTAAAAGCAAGAAGATTGCCTTCTGAAAAAACAGAAGGCCTAGGATTAAAGATTCAATGGTGGGAAACATCCCCAAATCAATCAGAGAAAGATCTCTTTAACTGACTTAACAAATCAACTTTCCCTATATAAAGGCCCTAAGACTTCAAGTCTGATATAGAGAACCCCCCCCCCATAAACTTTGAGAAATTCAAAGAAAGAAGAGCAAGCTCTTGAAAGAAGATTATTTCTTCAAGGTAAAGATCATGAATGATGAACACAGAGATGAAATCATCTCTTAAAAAGAAGAATTATCTTCTTAAAAGATCATAGATCTACAAAGACCAAGGTCTTTTATAAAGAGGTCAAAAGATCTCATCATAAAAACAAAGAAGTACTTACTTCATTCACAGATCATAGATCTACAAAAACTAAGGTCTTTCATAAAAAAGATCAAAAGATCTCATCACATAATAAAAGAAGAACATATTCTTCACATAGATCATTGATCTATAAAGGCAAGCCTTTCGAAAATAAGAACTGTTGTTCTTAAATCTTGAGACAAAGTCTCTTCTAAAAAAGAACATAAATTTGTTCACAGATCATAAAAATTGATCAAATGCGCTTTGCGCTATTGAAATGCGCTTTGCGCTATTGAAATGCGCATTGCGCTCTTGAACAGCGCTTCTGCGCTATATGGACTGGTGCTCACCACCAAAATGCGCCACGTGTCAACCACGTATGCAACTTGCGCTATGCGCTATTGAAATGCGCCTTGCGCTCTTGAACAGCGCTTCTGCGCTCTATGGACCGGTGCTCACCACCAAAATGCACCACGTGTCAACCACGTATGCAACTTGCGCTTCTGAAATAGCGCACTGCGCTCATTGGCTGGCGCTCAGCGCCAAGCGCGCCACGTGTCACTCACGGGTGCGCCACTAAATTGATAGTGCAATGCGCTCATAAATTAGCGCACAGAGCTCATAAACTGGCGCATAGCGCAGAACATGACACGCGTCCCTTACATGCGCGCCACATGGCAGAAGCGCACTGCACTTTTGATCGGCGCAAAGTGCCTAGCGCACCATAGGTTGCGCTGACAGAACATAAATTGTTCTGATGAATGCTCTGTATTCAATACAAGACAATAAAAGTGTCAAGATCTAATGCTCAGCATTATTAAAAGGGGCCATGCCCAAATAAAGGCTCAATAGTCAGAATAAACAAATTGTTTATTGGACTTAGCCCAAGATTGGCCATAAGTCCTCAACTTATATTTAATTGAGCCCATCTGCTCATGAATATTTAATAGATCTTAGTTCCAAATAGGACCATAGATCTTTCAACCAATTCACACCGGCCCAAGGGTACATCTCTTTACTCCTCTGATATTTGTCGTTGTAATCCTTCAAAGTCTTCAGAGAGGTGACGGGTCCAGACAACCACACATTTCACGGACTGTGGGGTCCTTAAACTCATGGACTATGATATCCTTAAACTTTATAGATTATGATGTTTTTAAACTCCGAACTGTGAGGTCCTTAAACTCATGGACTACGATGTCCTTAACCTCGGACTGTGGGGTCCTTAAACTCATGGACTACGATGTCCATAACCTCGGACTGTGGTGTCCCTTTAAACCCACAGACTAAGATGTCCTTAACTTGGACCGTAATGTCCTTAAACTAACATTGGACCACCATGTCCTTAAACTGGTAATCGACAGCAATGTCCCTAAACTAAATGATAGAGCCCAATTGCTTTTTTGTTGGATCTAAATGATCCTGTTAAGTTGATCTTAGTCTAGAAATTAGACTAACGTATCCTTAACATACATTTAAGTTGATCTTAGTCTCAAATGAGGCTAACATATCCTTAAACCCAACCCCCAAACCCAAATCTAAGAAGATACGGATTTGGACTAATCCACGTCCTACGGGCGACAACATAAATTAGTCTCCGTATACAATCCACGGGCAACCACAAACAAAACAAACACCCACGACATAAAGTGACCATCTGGAGAAGGAGAAAGTGGTTACCGCGATGCGGTAGAGTAATTAACTTCAGGGGCTTGCGCCTGCAGGGAAGAGCGTCCCCACAATCAAAAACCTCTCAAACGATGGGGAATCTGACGAAGTCTGCTACATCGGCCGCATCCATTTAAACCTTCGATACACGGTGCCATAAATCAACTTGGCATCTTCGGAGAGGTGGACAGATAGCACCAATTAGCATCTGCCCCGAAATTCAGGCAAGACGGACCTGCGCGGTCCCGTCTCTGTGTTCGGCGGGTAACAGATTCTGGCACGCCCGGTGGGACCTTTTCCTCTTTCCACTCCACACTTCGTGTGTCGTGTTCGTGAACGAATCGCGGTTTGATATGGTTATCCTTGGGTTCGAGGTACTAAGATTTGGTTTCTTGCTTGGCGCAGAAAGCGAAACATCAATGGCGTCTACTTGCACGAAGTGTTCCAGCTGCAACTGCAACTCGCGTTCTGCCTCATCTGGAGGCATAGCTTACGGACCTTAAGTGGCCTCCCTGTTCACGATGCCGGTGGACCAAGTAACTCAGGCCACCACTGGGATGTTCACCCATGAGCTTCAATGCCACGATGTTGCCGCAAGAAGCCCCAAAGAAGTCAGTCTTCGATCGACTTACCACTACTGCGACCCCTCTCAACGGGTAGTCCAGCTCCGGCACCTCGGTCTTCGCCAGATTGGGCCAAAGTTCATGTGGGCCCATGATGAAGCCCGCAATTCCAGAAAAGGTTATTCCGAAGAGGATAGCCATCCATGCTCCCAAAGTCGTCAAGGCGGCTTCTCCTGCCAAAAGGTCGGTCTTCACAAGACTGACTGTTCCAGCTCCCGCTCCAGTCAAAGTCCTCAAAGCTACTTCCCCCGCCCAGAGGTCTGTCTTTGACTGGTTAGACATTGCTGCTCGATGGACGTCGGTCTTCAAGAGGCTGGTACCAGCGGCGCCTCACCAGAACAGAAGGCATGATGAAGTCACCCATCAAGCCGAAACAATCCCAGCAGCTCGACACGCTCGACGTCGCCATTGGCGCTGAGTAAGGAAAGCTGGGGGCAACTCCCCCTCTGGGCTAACTCTACCAGCCCCAACGGTGGAAGTCAATACTGCTGTACCAACCGGGAACAGCTTTGAATTGCTGAACAAGGTGTGCAGGAACTCTCCTATCGCCGTACTGAAAAGATCTCCTCCACCCGTGGAGAATGCACCGAAGGCGAAGCCGGAACAGCCCCCTCAGCGGCTATCCTCCAAAATCTACAAAGTCTGGTGACAGATCCATGAGTCGGTGATTGATCAAGATTACCCTCGCCGACAGAAAAAGGTGAAAGTTCAACAAGAAGAGAACCGTCCTGTCAAGCCACAAAGGACGACAACTACCTGGGTGCCCGCTGCAACGGCCCCCTCAACGTCAACTGCTCAAAAGAGAAGGAGGCCAGAGAAGGCCCCTGTGACTAAGGCAGACCACAAAGACGCTGAACCCAAACGCCCCAAGTCTGGGGACACAATGGTGCATACTGTTTATATGGCTTCCGGAAAGGAGGAAAGCTATGCTTTGACGGGTCACCGACCGCTCACCCGATCCGTGATAAAAGCCCAGGAGCAGCAACCGAAGCTTCAGGAAATGCTAACATAAATGGCCGCATTCACCGGGCCAAAAGAAAGCCCGGAGGCATCATCAGAGCAGCGTCATGAACAAGAAACCGATGCGGACTTCCTCCGCAGAGTCCTCGAAAATAAGGACAGAGAAGCAGCAGAACAAGCGGCTAATATAAAACGAATGGCGCTTCTCTTCCAAAACATGGTCGGGATGATGTTACAGCCAGAACCTCCAGATGAAGACTCTCCTATCATCATTGAAGACAACAGAGGGGAGACATCGATCCCTCCTCCGGCTCTTTCAGCAGCCAAAGAGGAAACCATTTCCAAGGCCGCTCTAGATGACTATATTGCTCAGTAAATACGAGCTCACCAGGAGAGTGAAGCGGCCGGCCAAGTCGTTAAAACTGGGCAACCATATCCAGGCTGGTATGACCAAATAAAGTATCTGCCGGGGTATACGATCCCTAAATTTCATGTATACAAAGGGACGGGCAATCCCCACCAGCATGTCGCCCAGTTCAGGGCTCTTTGCGACAACACAGGGGGTGATGATAAACTTTTGCTCCGTCAATTCGTCGGCAGTTTGTCCGAAACGGCCTTCGAATGGTACTCTGAACTCCCGAACAACTCCGTCAAGAATTTTGCGGAAATGGAGCTATTATTCACCCAGCGATTCGCGAG
This sequence comes from Agapanthus africanus, assembly GCA_030015575.1. NCBI lineage: Eukaryota > Viridiplantae > Streptophyta > Magnoliopsida > Asparagales > Amaryllidaceae > Agapanthus > Agapanthus africanus. Next base: position 163,539,154 of record JASDDO010000019.1, read on the forward strand.
TGCTAGTGAACGCACCCCGATTACAGCATTGATTAACGCTAGGGTGAAACCCGGTGAAACGTGGGTTCAATATGCAATACGATAGCGGAATCTGTGGTCGAAATGCGAACAGCGCATCGAAGAAGCGCCGGCGGTGGGCATGTTCGTGGGCACTCTGGACCCTCATGCAACTATTTCCTAATTCATGATGTTCTTCAAGACGACCACGTTCCAAGCCTTGATCGACAAAGTGGCCCAAATGGATCAGATGTGTCATAGATCGTCTCCTCCAAAGCCGGAGCCTCGGAACGAAAAGGGAAAGGGGAAAGCGATCGTCGTCGCCAATGCTCAACAACAACCCAGTGGTCTAAGACCAGCTGATCGCCAAAATAATTGGACTCGATCTCTCGAAGATAAAATGAGACGCCCTTACTCATTCCCTCGAGACAAGACGAAGAGGTTATTCGAGCTTGCACTGCGCAACAGGCTCATCAGTCTGCCGGAGCCAAGACGCCCAGTGCAACCAGGCGATATTAGCAATCCTAACTATTGCCCTTATCACTGAATGTTGGGCCATCCGATCGAGGATTGTTACATCTTCAAAATCTAGATAGAAGATCAGTACCAGCAGGGCAAATTCGTATTATCTGAGAATTTGAAGGTGAACCCGCCTCGGCCACACACTCCCAAGAAGGCGGATACACCAGGGGCATCATGCTCTTTCGTAGAAGAAGCTCCATGGGAGGTCGCTCTTTCAGCCAAGATGAAAAGAATGCTGAAGGACCTCCAAACATGCCCGGCGATCAGGTGGAAAAATCCACTCGAACCCGAGATAATCGAAGGAATGTTAAAACCGTGTCCAACTCTAAAGATCGGTGGTGATAGCCAAAGCACTCACACCCAGCCGTCGAAATCTTCGAAGAAGAAGAAGAAATCCAAGAAGCCCGTGAAGCCTGGTGACAAGCGCACGGACCTGCAAAAGCAGATTGACGCGCTGGAAGAGTATAGCCAGAAGGCGCGGACTCCAATCACACTTCAAGAGTTTCTCAGCCACGTCCTTGAGGACGGAGATGACGATAATGGAGAAGACTCGTCGGATGAATCTGAAGATTATGTGGCAAGTTGCCATGTGATCTCTCACTCGTCGATAGACGATGAAGAAGCTCCTTACATAAAGAAACTGGGGGCAACTCCTGAACCGGAACTTCTAGGTCCATCAGACGAAATGATTGATGCGTTCATGGACGAAGCTCTTCTTAAAAGCAAAGCTGCTCAAGAGCGTGAAATGACCATATTTGAAAAAGCCAAACGTCGACGACTAGACGAAAGAGTTGAAACACTCCCGCCAGATCCAAGTGCATCCATCACAGATAAAAGTAGGTTCAAAACGAGGAAGAGGTTCACCAAAGCCATATCAATGGAAATGAAGCTGCCACCCTCCGAAGGAAACGCTTTTGGTGAAGCAGAAACACATCCTAGCTACTGTTTATATAATCGAAAGATTGTGCACCCCACCGAAGAGTGCAACGCTTTTAAAAGATGGTGGCAGGGATATGTCGCCCACCGGCAACATTTCAAGCGGATGAAACGCAAAACTCATCGAGAACAGAGAAACACGACCGAGGAGCGTAAAAGAACTACCGGCGACTGTCGCATGGTCAACGCTGGGGGATCACAAGTTCTCACCTTCGGGAGCGACTCTGATGAAGAAATGATTCTTGACCCTCTCTTTAAAGAGTCCACCTTGGGAAAAGAGGAAGAACCGAAGACATGTGAAAATATTCAGCTGTGCAACCGTACGCTGCCCGAAAAGAATCTTGGGCCCTCGAACAGCGGGTCAAATAGAAAAGATAAGGGAAAAGAAAAAGTCCCTGAGGATATCGTCCTTGATGACCAAGCCGTCGAAAAGCTAACAGCCAAGGACCCGCCAAAGAAAAGTAAGGTGGACTTCAACGTTCTCGCCCACTTGAGGAAGATACCTTTGCATCTCGGTATTCTCGACGCCTTTCTGCTATCCAAAGAGGCAAGGGATTCTTTAATCAAGGCATTGCAAGATCCCGAGCAATTCCAAGCTTTCCTCGCCAAATAAAAGATGAAGGATAAGCTGGAAGAAGTAGACACAGCTGACATCACCTTCGGTGATGAAGATCTCCTTCTTAGGACATGCAAGCACAACCGCCCCCTATATGTCTCCAGATACTGTCATGACATCAAGATAGGTAAAATCCTGGTCGACAATGGGTCATCCGTCAATCTCCTTAACGTAAGGGTGTTAAAGGAAATATGCATGAGCGTTCAGCACCTCGCTCGCGATAAAATCACCATCTCCGGATTTGACTCCCAGTCATCACGGACTCTTGGGTCCGTGATACCGACGTTACGCTTTGGGCTGCTCGTCACTGATATCAAGTTCCACGTCATTGACGCCAAGACATGCTATAACGCTTTGCTCGGTCGGCCTTGGTTACACGAGTACAATATCATCCCCTCTACACAAAATCAGTGTATGAAATATTTCAAGGATGGTTTCGAGTATACTGTGACAGGAGAGCTAAACCCATTCTCCGTGAATGAAGTCCGCAAGTACGAAGATACAAAATACTTCTTACCAAACTTTAAGGACACGGAAAGATGTCACAAACCGAAGAACAAAGCTATCACCACCATTCCGGTCTTTGGGAGTGATACCGAGAAGGAAGAAGAGATAGTCTATTCAGGGCCGTCCCACTACAACAAGCCGGGACCGTCCACTCCTATGTTGATCTTCGGCAGCGACTCGGAAGATAAGGTCAATTCCATATTCTCTGCTCAGCCATCCATATAAACCTTTGCTTTATAGCCACCGGGGCATCGAGATAGATCCGTCAAAGATCAAGGCGATCATGGAAATGCCACCGCCAAGGACTCTCAAGCAACTGCGGTCTCTCCAAGGAAAGCTCGTGTATATCTGGCGATTTATAGCCAATCTCTCAGGCAAGTGCCGCCCCTACAGTCACTTGATGAAAAAGGGAACCCCGTTCATCTGGGATCATAAATGCCAAAGCGCACTAGACGAAATCAAGCAGTACCTGCAGAATCCTCCAGTGCTGGCCGCTCCGGTCTAAGGAAAGCCTCTTATTCTGTATACAACCGCCCTTCAAGGTTCCTTAGGCGCATTATGGGCATAAGAGAACGACCAAGGGAAGGAGAGAGCTCTCTACTATCTGAGTCGAGTTCTCCTGGGGGCAGAAAGCAACTACTCCCCCATCAAAAAACACTGTCTGGCGTTGATCTTCGCAATAATGAAGCTCAGACACTATGCAGTAGCACATGAGGTCCATCTCATATCAAAAGTAGATCCCCTCAAATATTTGATGTCGAAGGCCATATTAATGGGACGACTCGCTAAGTGGGCCTTGATCTTGATGGATTTCTCGATAACTTATCGGCCTCTTAAGGCAGTAAAAGGCCAGGCATCGCCGATTTCCTCGCTGAGCATCCGATACCTGCCGATTCTCCTTTGAACTGCGAATTGCCAGACGAACATGCGTTTGACACGATCGACGAGGGCGATACCCGGTGAGAACTTTATTTTGATGGGGCGTCTTCCATGAAGAATCGCAAACAAAGCACCCCTATAATCAAATCCGGGATAGGCCTCATCTTCGTGACTCCACAAGGAGGGATAATGCGCTTTGGCTTCTCCTTATAAAGCCGAGGACGAACAATGAAGCCGAATGCGAAGCTTTGATAGCAGGTCTTGAGATCGCTATCAACATGGGAATTGAAAACCTCCTCATATACGGAGACTCCCAGCTGGTCGTTAGTCAAATAAACGGCGATTACCAAACGTGCAAACAAGAGTTGGTGAAGTACGGCGAGAGGGTGCAGCAACTGCTAACCCAAATTCCTTCCTACACCTTGGAAAGCATACCGCGTGCGGAAAATAGTAAGGCGGATGCATTTGCCAAGCTCGCTAAATAACTGGCCGATGAGAACCTCGATGACGTGAGGATCATTGTGCAAAGCCGTCAGGTTCTTGCTCTGGCAGAAGTACCTCCGGAGTCGTCCAAAGAAAAGGGAGCGACCGAGCGAATGACTATACAAATAAAAGACCAGGAAAAGGTTACGGATTGGAGAGAAGTCTTTATAGACTATTTCAAATCCCGTCGAACACCTGAAGATGCGTCCTCAAGACATCATCTTATGAAACGAGCTCTGTCTTTTGCTATAGTCAATGATACCCTGTATAAGAGATCATTTGACTCTTTATGGCTAAGATGCCTGGGACCTATAGAGGCAAAACAAGTCATCCAAGAAACTCACGATAGACTTTGCGGTTCTCACCAAGTCGGGCCGAAGATGAAGCTGAAGATCAAATGGATGTGTTATTATTGGCCCACGATGATCCAAGACTGCCTCGAATACGCGAAGCAGTGCCATTCGTGCCAGATTCATAGGGACTTTATCCATCAGCATCCAAACCCACTACATCCAACAGTGGCTAGCTGGCCATTCGAAATGTGGGGGACTGACATAATCAACCCCATCGAACCAGCATCGTCCAGAGGACATCGATTCATCTTGGCGACAACTGATTACTTCTCTAAATGGGCAGAAGCAGTACCGCTAAGGGAAGTGAAGACGGAGAATATCCTCCATTTCTTCAAGAAACACGTCATTTATCGGTTTGGAACTCCACAACGGATCATCTCCGATAACGGGCCAGACTATAGAAGCCACAAGATCAGTCGCTTCGCACAACAGCATAACATAGACTGGAGATACTCCTCAGTCTATAATCCCCGAGCTAACGGTCTAGCTGAGGCTTTTAAAAAGACCTTGACGAAGATCGTGAAAAAGACGGTGTCTCGAAATAAGAAAGACTGGCATGAACGACTGCATGAAGCTCTCTGGGCGTATCGAACTACGTTCAAAACGGCCACTAACGCAACGCCGTACGCGTTGATATTTGGTACGGAGGCGGTACTCCCCCTCAAGATAGAACTACCCTCTCTACGAGTGGCAGTTCATTACGAGCTAACGGACGAGGAGAATGCTCACCTTCGATTTGAGGTGGTCGATGCCCTTGATGAAACCCGGCTCATAGCGCAACAAAATCTGGAGGCTTACAAAGAAAATATGACGCGCTCATACGAAAGATTGACTAGGCCGAGGACATTCCGCCAAGGCGAACTCATGCTAGTGGTCAAAAGACCTATGATCCCCAATCGTGCCAAGCGGGAAAAATTCGAGCCGAACTATGAAGGCCCGTATATCATAGATAAAGTTTACCAGGGAGGAGCATATCTACTCATGGACATGCATGGCGAAAGGCCCTTCAGACCAATAAATGGTCGCTTCCTAAAGAAATACTACGCCTGACGAGTCACGGCCTAGGTCAGTGATAGATGACGACGATTAAGTCCGCTCGCTATCTTCCTAAGCCCAAACTCTATAAGTAGTAACCGGCTAACGGACCGAAACGTCCTTAAACTAACAACGGACCGAAACGCCCTTAAAACTAACAACGGACCGAAACGTCCTTAAAACTAACAACGGACCGAAACGTCCTTAAACTAACGATGGACCACTATGTCCTAAAACTAGCTGTTGACCGAGACGTCGATAAACTACTGTAGACTGCAGCATCCCAAGGCTGACACAAAAAAGAGAAAGAAAAAGAAAGAAAAAGAAAAAAACGGTATGTCCATAAGCGAAAAGGGCACGGGTGAAAACCCGAGAGGGCTCCGTGAGTAAAAACAGCAGGGCTACCGGCGAGTGTTGTGAAAACCCGAAAGGACGCAATCTCGTTAAAAGACACTTGCAATGTCCTCTCAACCTTGTGGGGAGAAACCACCTGCGTGAGATCCTTACGAATCACAAGGGAGCAACACACTTAGGGATCCCCACGATTCCTAAGGAGAAATTACACTTGCGAGATCCTCACGGCTCGTAAGGAGAACCCTCTTATGAGACCCTCACGGCTCATAAGATTCAAAAGTCTTAAGCTACAGAGATATGAACCTGTTCTTAAGCGACCACCATAGCCTCCAAAGCTGCCCTACAAGCGGCTCAGTACTGACCCTTGTATACAATCCACGGGCGCGAATAAACATTTCCCTAACAAAGTCCCATTCATGACTAGGGATATGTTTACATAGTGAACAGCCCTTGTAAGTCCCCTCAACTTATAAGGAGAAAGTACTCTTGTAAGATCCTTACGACTTACGAGAAGCCATACACTTAGGTGTCCTTACGATCCCGAAGGAGAAAACGCACATACGAGATCTTCACGACCTGCAGGGAGGAATACCTTTATGAGACCCATACGGCTCATGAAGTCAAAAGCCTTAGTCGACAAGATCCTAACCCTGTTCGCTAAGCCACCTTTGTTCGACATCGACGGGGGCAAATGATGATTCGCTCCTGGCAATATTCCAGTTGCAGCGGTGCTGATGCAAAAATCGGTGTCTAATTCCAAGCTTGCAGTAAAAAGCCAGCGAGCCATAAATGCAAACAAAATAGCCGAAATGATGGGGCAACTTATAACAAAATCAGCAAGTAAAAATGTATGCATAGAAAATAGCCGAAATGATTGGGCAACTCGCAATAAAAAGCAGCGAGTAAAAATAAAATAAATAGACGAAATGATTGGGCGCCGCGAAAAATAGCCGAAATGATTGGGAAATCGCGACTTTCGCGATATAAAAGCTGAAATGATAGAGCATCGCGGAAAGAAATAAAGAAAAATGAACGAAATTTCTGCCCTACAGGTGATACCACATTAATCCCTGTATACAATCCAGGAGCGCAAACGAAGAAGGAATCACACCTTCCCTCCCCAGGCTCCATCAGAAGAAGAAGCCAAATCTCAACGGTTCACAGACAACCTGGAGACCACTTCGATATTCGTCTCATTAAAACAGACGCAACGTCGTCCACATGACCCCGTCACGGAAATACGTCATCCACATGACCCCGTCTCGGAAATACGTCATCCACATGACCCCGTCTCGGAATTACGTCATCCACATGACCCCGTCTCGGAAATACGTCATCCACATGACCCCGTCTCGGAAATACGTCATCCACATGACCCCGTCTCGGAAATACGTCATCCACATGACCCCTTCTCGGAAATACGTCATCCACATGACCCCGTCTCGTAAATAAGTCATCCACATAACCCCGTCTCGGAAATACGTCATCCACATGACCCCGTCTCGGAAATACGTCATCCACATGATCCCGTCTCGGAAATACGTCATCCACATGACCTCGTCGCGGAAATACGTCATCAACATGACCCCGCCTCGGAGATACATCACCCAATGACGCCATGAAATGCGGATAACGTCAATCTCATTAAACACTTACGGGTCCTCTCGATTCATAAGGAAGAAAACTCTCTTATAAGATCCTTACGACTTATAAGGGAAAACACACTTAGGAATCCTCATGATCCCTAAGGAGAAAAGACACCTACGAGATCCTCACGACTCGTAGGGAGAAAAGTCTTTATGAGACCCTCACGGCTCATAAAGTTGAAAAGTCTTGGGTAGCAGATCTGAACCTGATTCCTAAGCCATCACAACCCCTCGAAGAAGCCGAAACAAGATGCTCACCCTATCATATGCCAGCTATGTTTGCTAAGGTGACATGCTGATAACAAAAGAAAGAAGAAAGCAGAAAGATGACACAAGACTTTGCGAAAGAAATGTATCTTTTATTCATGAATTCAATTGGGTACAAAATACATCATATGAAAGAATAAAAGAATGAATACATTTTATTCAAAGTTACAAATGGTACCAAAAAAAATTATTTAGAGGGAAGCGCTTTCAATAATCCAATCAGCCGCTCGCGCACTTCCTTCAACCCCTTTCTTGAGCAGCTGCCGCGGTCAACTCTGCTTTGACCTGGACTCGCTGCTGCAAGTAAGACGAAAATTGTTCCTCGATGGCCCACTGAGCTGCTTCACGATTTTGTGCATCCCGCTCGACGACGTCGAGCTTCTGCCTCAGTATTAACCCGTCAGAGATACATCGCAGATGGCCTTCAAAGATAACTTTCAACTGGGCAGCATTCGCATCAACCTGAGCATGCAGTCGAGTAGATTCGCTTGAAGTTTCTTCACATTCCTTATGCTTTAAAGCCACTTCTTGTTCAAGATGGCGGAAATAAGAAGTGCTCTGCTCGACCCACGCAGCCCGTTGGGTGTTTACAGCCAGGACCTCTGGAGCAGGATGTCCAACCTCGAGCTCATGCAGGCAAGCTTCAATTTCCCTGCAGTGATTAACCCAAGACTCAACGACGCCCTCACTATGGAAATTCACGAGCGTTGCTAGCATAGGGTTAACCTCCGCGGCAAAATCCGCAACAGATGTGGGAGTCTCCACGTCAAGCTCCTCAATATAGTCGCTCAACATGCGCAGACTATTCGCGGTGCCTTTCGAGGATGCACGTCGAGAAAAAGGTCCGGCCGGCATTATGACGCGAGACTCGAACGGGGCTGGAGTCGATGTGACCGCTACAAAACAAATCACAATCAGACATCGGCTCAAGAAATAAAGAAAATACACGAACAATAGAGTCTACTATACCGGCTGCAACAGGGGGTAGAGCTGGGAGTACTGGTGGTGCAACGATAGCCTCGTCCCCTCCTTCAATTTGTAAGGATACAAGCAATACAAAGAAGAATTAGCTATAATGTGACTGCCCGTTAAAGAAAGAACGTCGTTTAGAAAAGATACTCACCGACACCAGCAGGCGGACTAATCTCTGACTGGAAAGAGAAGTGTGGGTGCAACACCTGATATAGGTGATCAAAAAGGACTCCTGCAAGGACGCAGTAATGCAATGTCAGTATATAAATTATACAGCCAAGAAATAAAACTGATGGATCACAAATCTGCACCTTCCAACATCCGAGATTGTACGAGAGAAGGTAGAGGAGGGGTCACCGTCAAAGCGGTAGCTGATGGAGCTGCCTCGGATAGCGCAACCACAACGCTCGCCATGCCTACATTAGAAACGAGATAAATACTGTCAGGAAAGATTGAAAAGGATTGCAGAATAAAAAGAAAAGCAATGACCCAAAATCTACCTGGTGAGTCGCCGGTCGGAACCGCGACGAGGGCGTCACTTGATACGGCAACTACTTCACCCTCCTCCATCGGAATGGTTTCGCCGCCCGTGGCTTCATCCCCCGACTCCACGAGAATCGTCGTGATACTCGTAGCGCCCGGCAGTGGCAGGGAGCCGCAAGGGGAAAGAGCGACGATCGGGGCAGTGCCCGACTCTTGCGAAAAAGTGACTACCTCAGGCTCGGTGGTTGTAGCCATCTCACCCACCGCTACCTCGAGCTCGGCAATTGTAGCCATCTCACATACCGCTGCCTCGGGTTCGATGATCATGGCTACCTCCTCTACCGCTGCCCCAGGCTCAGTGGTCGTTGCCACTTCTTCGGTAAGACTCGGCCCTGCAGGATAGGATATATGAGAACTGAAAGTTAAAACTTTGACAACAGAACCCAATACCACATTACCTTGAGTTGGTCTTCCGATTGCTTCCCGAACCGCACGTGCTGGCCGTCTGTGGGCAGTGGACAAGGCAGCCAAAGTATCTTCTGAAGGAGTAGGAACAGGGGTAGCGGTGCTAGAACCTGCACTCGCGGCCAAGGCAGCACTACGCTCCCTTGCCGCGCGCATTCTGCGCTTCCTTTCCGCTCGGGCCGTTAGAGCCGATCTTCTAGAAGCCTCCATCAACAGGACGTCATCGTCCGCGCCAAGGGTTACCTCTGGAGCCGTCAAGGCATCCGTCATCGGTCGTTTGAGTAAGGCCACCTTCGGCAGTGCTGAGGAGGCCGGGACTTCGATGGCTGGCCCAGGAAGAATCTCTGCATCACCTTGCGGGATTGGCATTGCAGTCCCTGCGATAAGATAAAGAAGGGGTCAGATTGTCCATAAGAAAGGAGAATGAAGATGCAATGAGCCGAGACATACCAATGCCCAACAAAGAGCTATTCATCTCCTCCTCCTCCTCGAAGGTCCTGAGGGAAGCCTCCAGAGCCTCTTCAGTGGTAAAGCCTGTTACAGAAGGAAAAATGTCAGTCAAGACATGATAATAAAAATAAAAATATAATGTAATAACAAAAGTTACGACTTATACTCACTTGATTGCGCGAGGATGGCCATTTCCTCTTTGTGGCTTGCGGATCGCACAGAAGCTGCAATGGCGGCCTCGAGATCAGTATCTTCCGGCGCTATGAAGAGACCTTCATTCGTCTCATATTCGCTCAGGCATTCTTTATAAGGAGCATGAGGCTCCAGCCCGAGTACAACGTCCAAAGAGAGGACCGACTTCTTCTTCCTCTTCTACGAGCGAGCTCCAGTCGCAGCCAGAACAACCTTACGCTTGGTGGGCACTTTGGGGCGACGAGTCCCGATATCAGAGCCCACGCCAGATTCGGGGGAAGCAATATTTACCGTCTCCGCGGGAGCACGGGGCACCGGTAGTACATCCACCGTCTCCACGGGAGCACGGGGCACCGGTAGCTCAGGCATGTCGTGTGTCACACCCCGCTTCCCAGAGTACGCTAAAATAGGCACGTGACATAGCCAACCATGCTACCTGTGGGTAGGAAGTATCCATCCACAGTCACATTACGGCTGTAGAGATATCAAGAACAAAATAAAACTATCTAAACATGTCCATAATCCAATATAACATGAGTCAAGAATAATAAAATGCGGAAGCGAAAGATCCAATACAAAATAACTGGAATGTATGTCCCATAATGCGGGCTCACATCAGGAATAAAATGCAGGAAAGAAAAACTAACTAATACTGACATCTCACAGCTCGGCCTGCTGGCTGAAGTACTCCTGCTCGGACTGCAACAGCGGTGCGGAATCTGGGCCATGCAAAACCCGGACGTCAGCGCGTCATGTCATCCAGTAATATAATATGAACAGTGTAGCAGGCAATGCAATATAAACATGAATAAAACAAGAGTAACAATAATATAAGTCAGAGCAGTGCAGTGGGTAAACTAAACTGTTCTATCAGGTTTTCTGTTCTAAAGTCTTTGAAATCAAATTAATGAATCATCGATGTAACTCAATAGTATCCCGTGCATGCCCGGGACCACGGTCTAAGACTCTCGGGCTGAAACCGAGACGTGCCGCTAGGCACTAACAGGGAAAGGATAAAGACCAACGATGTCAGCAGCATCGTCACGAGGCGGGCCTAACCTCTAAAACTGATCAGTACAAGTAGTGAACTGTTGAGTTACAAGTCAGGTTTCACCTTTGATTTCCCCATACCCCCAAGTTATATGTGCAAGTCAAGTCAGGTATCCCGAAATCAAGAAACTAATGCCAACACAGGATCAGGTAAACAGGTTTGTCTGGATAGACAGCAGGAACGGTCCATGAGGACTACATGTCAGGTTTGTTAGCACTAGACAAGATCAGGTAACGGATCAGGTTATGGTACATCATGTCAAGTCAAGCAGTATATGGTACCATGTCGGGTAGAACAATATATATGTAACAAGTCAATTCAAGATGTAAACAATATCACAGGTGTGCTCACAATCAGTTACATAATCAAGCAGGGATGTCAACAATATGAGATAAGCAATGAAGTAAGCAATAGGCAGTTTCATTCAGTTAGCAATACCGTTATCAATTATGTCACAGATACGATTTCAACCATATAAGCATGCAGTAAGACAATTATGGCCTTTTAATCATGTTAACAAGTTTAAGAACTTTAGAGGTGCAATGATTTATATAAGGGTTCAATACAGTTGTTACCGGTTAAAATGCATACGAGTGTCCGAATGGAACAACACTGTAGAGATAAATTCCATAAGCCATGTCAATATTAAAATGTGATTAAACAGGTAACGTGGTTATTAGGTTCAATTGCAACTGTAGGTTCCAAGTTTAAAGGTAAATGATATATAACAATATTGTACATGAAAAAGTGGGAAATTATCGCACCAAGGTTAAATTTACAGGTTTAGGGTGTCATAATATATCTGTAAATATTGTATAGCATGTAGCAAGGGGTACTTGCCTCGACGGGTCGCGAATCGGGAAAACGGAACGTTAACCGTCGGCGGGGAAAACTCGCGACAGGCACACGGTTCACGGAATGAACCCAAACGACGAACAATAGAACCACACGGGTCGGGGTACCACGCTGGAACGTCGGGACGCGACGTCGGCAACACCGGATTCCGGCGAAGAAAGAACAGTGAATGTCAAGAAAACTTTGCAACAAGAAAAGAAGGGAAAATAAAGAAGAAGAAGAAGAGGAGGCTTACAAGGTTCTGCTCTGTGGTTACAGAGAGGAGACGTGAGAACGACGACGAGGTCGACGGGGCTCCGGCGGTGGCCTACAGTGACCGCGGGGGAGATCTGCCGATTCAAGAAATACATTAGCAAAGAAGGAAAGAAGAAAGGAAGAGAGGAGGGAAGTGATCTCACCGAGGGGTGCTTGTGAGGCCCGGGACAAGAGGACGGGGGTTACCGGCGGCGACTCACGGCGGTGCAACGCGTGTGCAGGGGCGTGCACAGGCCGCGGTGAAGGTGCAGGTGTACGGGAAGAAGGAAAGCGAGGAAGGAGGAAGAGGTGGCTTGGCTGCGAAGAGGGCGCGGAAACGACTAGACCGGCGGTACTGGTGCCGGCGATGGGGTTGCGGCGGCGACGGGGGACGAGGCGGCTGAGTTCTACGATGGATTAGGGTTATCGTTGGAGAGAACTGAGGGGAAAAGATTTAAAGTAAAAGGAAGAGAGAGAGAAAGATTATGGGAGAGAGAGAGAGAGACGGGGATTGGAGAGAGAGAGGAGAGAGAGACGGGGATTGGAGAGAGATAGGAGAGAGAGAGACGGGGCCCACGTAAAAGGGGCGATGATTGGTTGAGGTCGTTAAAGAAAAAATATTAAAGATTTAAAGATTTCGAACAGTGAAAATCTTATAAGTTTAACGAAAAAATATTCGATGATTTGAATATTAAAAATTTGGGATTTTGGCGCAAAATAAAACATTTCCAAATCGCGCCCGGGTCGGGTCCAAAAATTTGAAATTGAAATAATAAGATTTTAAGCCCGATCCAAAATTTAAAATGAAGTGTTTTATGATCAAAAAGCATACCCCCAAAACGGACACACGTACGTGCACGTAGCCGTCCAAACTCACCCGTTTCGCTGAACGGGACGAGAACATGATGCACGGACGCTACAGCAGGGTTGGGGGTGTCAAGTAGGCCAAGATGAATATTTTTAATTTTATTTTAGATGCCAAAATTTGTTATATGCAGAAATGAATTTGCCGGGTAAAATTTACAGTAAGTAATAAACAAGCAAGATAAATGAAATGAAGGTCACACTCCATTCATAAAGTAACAGAAATTAGTAGCATTGGGCTCGGGTGTTACATTATACCCAACTACAAAAAGAATTTCGTCCTCGAAATTCCAAGAATACAAGGATAGAGAACTACAAGAAAAGGTGAGGAAACATCTGCCGGATTTCATCTTCTCGTTCCCAAGTGGACTCTCCATGCGAGCGATTACCCCAAGAAACAAGCACAAGAGGGATCACCTTGTTCTTAAGAACCTTTTCCCTTCGATCCACGATTTCAATTGGTCGTTCCTCAAAAGTCAAGTCTTCTCGTACTGTTAGCTCCGAATGATCCAATACGTGCGTTTCATCTCGAACATACCTACGGAGTTGAGATACATGAAACACATGGTGCACATTCGCCAAGGACTGTGGTAACGCCAAACGATACGCTACCTCACCAACACGTTCCAAGATCTCAAAGGGTCCAACGAATCGAGGACTAAGCTTTCCTCGACATCCAAAACGAATCACCCCTCTAGTCGGTGATATCTTCAAGAATACCAAATCACCCACGGCGAACTCTAGAGGTCTTCTTGACGTGTCTGCCCAACTCTTCTGTCGGTCTTGTGCTGCCTTCATATGATTTCTGATAGTGTTAAGCTTCTCAACTGTCTGCACAACCAAATCGGGTCCCAATAATCTTCGTTCACCAACATCGTCCCAACAAACAGGTGAACGGCATTTACGACCATACAAAGCTTCAAATGGAGCCATCTGGATAGTTGCCTGAAAACTGTTGTTGTAAGAAAACTCCACCAAATGTAGATGATCCTCCCAAGAACCCTTGAAGTCCAACATGCATGCTCTCAACATATCCTCAAGAGTTTGGATCGTTCTCTCCGACTGACCATCAGTTTGAGGATGATAAGCTGTGCTAAACTTCAATCGAGTCCCCAAACTTTCCTGTAAACTCCGCCAAAAGTGTGATAAGAACCGAGTGTCCCGATCGGACACAATGCTCACCGGTACTCCATGCAATCTTACAATCTCTTGCATGTACCACTCTGCCAAAGTCTCTGTTGATTGACCAACCCGAAAAGGAATAAAGTGAGCTGCCTTGGTCAAACGATCAACAATTACCCATACTGCATTGTTGCCTTTTGGACTCCGCGGTAAAGCCGTCACGAAATCCATGGTTATATGTTCCCACTTCCATTGAGGAATCGAAAGTGGTTGCAATAAACCAGCAACCCTTTGATGTTCAGCCTTAACTTGCTGACACACGAAGCACTTTGCCACAAAGCGAGCAATCTCCTGCTTCATGCCTTCCCACCAGAAATGCTGTCGAATATCTCGGTACATCTTTGTGCCTCCAGGATGTACAGAATAAGCTGAACTGTGTGCCTCCTTCATAAGCTCTTCACGAATATCTCCCTTTGGCACGCACAAACGACTACCATACCTCAACGAACCATCCTCGTGGATCAATAAATCTGTTCGTAGTCCGGCTTCAACATGCTCTCGAAACTTTTGCAGTCTAGGATCCTGCGATTGTGCTGCTTTAATATTCTCGATCAACGATGAATGTACTTGCAGCTGCATCAACTGCCCCGTAGAATACGGTAGCACAACCTATAAGTCAAATCTTCGAAAATCTGCAGCGATCTCCTTCTGCGTAGTTAACACCTGAATTGCTGGTAACCGACTAAGCGCATCCGGCACGACGTTAACCTTCCCCGGATGGTACTTAAGATCAAGATCGTAGTCAGCCATCAGCTCCAACCATCTACGCTGCCTCATATTAAGCTCCTTCTGTGTGAACACATACTTCAAGCTCTTATGATCAGTAAAAACTTCGACCCTTTCGCCCAAAAGGTAATGTCTCCAAATCTTCAAAGCGAAAATCACAGCCGCAAGCTCCAAGTCATGAGTTGGGTAATTCTTCTCATGGGTCTTCAACTGTCTCGATGCGTACGCTACAACCTTCCCATGCTGCATCAAAACACATCCCAATCCTTTCCCAGATGCGTCGCTGTGAATCACCAATCCTCCGGAATTGTCTGGCACGGTCAGAATAGGGGCGGTTATCAATTTCTGCTTCAATGTCTCAAAAGCTAACGCACATTTATCCGTCCATATAAAAGGTACCTCCTTGCGCATAAGCTTGGTTAACGGCTCTGCCAAACGAGCAAAGTTCTCCACAAATCTCCTTTAGTATCCGGCCAGTCCAAGGAAACTTCTTATCTCAGCAACATTCTTTGGAATCGGCCAGTCTCGAACTGCTACAATCTTCTCTGGATCGACGGCAATTCCATCGCCAGATACAACATGCCCCAAAAACTTCACTTCCTCCAGCCAAAACTCGCACTTACTCATCTTTGCATACAACTTCTCTTGTCTCAACGTTTGCAGTGTGATCTTCAAATGCTCAGCATGCTCCTCAAAACTCTTCGAGCAAACCAGAACATCGTCAATGAATACCACAATGAACTGATCCAAGAACGGTGAAAAGATTCGGTTCATTAAGTCCATGAATACTGCCGGCGCATTCGTTACTCCGAAGGGCATCACTAAGTACTCGTAATGTCCGTACCGAGTTCGGAACGCCGTCTTGCAAATATCTTCTGTTTTCACTCGGACCTGATGATATCCGGATCGCAAATCCAGCTTCGAGAATACCCTCACGCTACTAAGCTGCTCGAAAAGTTCGCCAATGCGAGGGATCGGTTACTTGTTCTTAATAGTCACCCGGTTTAATTCTCGATAGTCGATGCACATCTTTCTTCATCCTTCTTCTTTACTAGAAGAACTGGAGCTCCCCAAGGCGAGTTACTGCTTCGAATCCAACCCTTTTCAAGAAATTCAGCAACCTATTTCTTGACTTCTTCCAACTCTACTGGTGCCATTGGGTAGTATGCTTTGGATACTGGCGCTGCACCAGGAATAAGATCAATTGCGAACTCCACGTCTCGCTTCGGCGGTAAACCCGATATATCTTCAAACACGTCCATAAAATCACGAACAACGGCTGGCTCTTCACTTTTATCAACCTCCATTGATGCAAGAATATCATTTGTCGGCCTAGCCCTAAACTCGACTGTCCCGACAGAACTGCTTCCTCCAGTGAAGGTAAACTCGGGGTGTCCGGGAATCTGGAAGATTACCTTCCTTGCCCTACAATCAATGTGAGCATGGAAAGTGCCTAGAAAATCCATTCCCAAAACGACTTCATAGCTGCCCGTATCAATCACCTAGAAATCTGCAAAAAGCTCCTGTCCACACACAACAACTGTACAATCTTTACATTCCCTACTAGCTATGATTTTCCCATTTCCAGTGTGTATGTCCCAGAAACTAGACAGGGTCGTGTAGTCAATCGAGTGTGTAGTTATAAATTTGGATGACATAAAACAATGGGATGCACCAGAATCAAATAATGCCAATGCGGGAAAACCATGAACGAGTAAAGTACCTAAAACAACTTCTCCTGACGCCTTAGCTTCTTCTGCTGTCAAGGTAAAAGCTCTAGCCTGGTTAGGTCCTTGAGTCGGCTATTTCTGTCCTTGAAACGGTTTCTGCGGAGGCTTCTGAATATCATCCCTTGTACGAAGCTTCGACGGACATGAGTTAATCGTGTGATCTGCCGCTCCACAAACTAAATAGAGTCCTTGCATTCTGCGACACTCCCTTTGCACATGTCCAGGTAAGTGGCAATAGCTACAGACCACGCGCTTCCTCTGATCGATAACAGTAGGCTTCTTCATCGGTGTTACACCTCGACGGTCCACTGGAATACCTCTGCGACCATGAGCTCGGTTGAGTACAAATGCCGGCTTCCTTACCGCAACTGCTTTCTGCTGTGAACTCCCAGTTTTTCCCGATAGGCTCTGTTGTTCTCGAGCTGCCATAAGAACTTGTGAGAAAGTGGTCAAACCCAGGGAGACAATCTGCCTCTGGATGTCCACGTCCAAGCTGTGCATGAACCTCCGTGCCCTGTCTGTATCGTTGGCAACTAAAGGTCTAGCGAATCTGCTGAGTCTTGTCCATTCTACTGCATGCACATCCACTGGTGATCCATTCTACTTTACCCGATGAATTTCTCTTCCATTTCCTCCCGTGCAGTCCGCGGGAAGAACTTCTCCAGGAAACTCTTTGAAAAATCCGCCCACTTGATTGGCTTGGGCAAACGGTTCTCCTCAACAAGCCACCATTCTCGGGCGTAATCCACTAACTGAATGCGTACCACATCCACTCTTTTCTCATCTGGAATATGTGCCGCAACAAGCAAGTTTTCTGTGTCAACTAGCCACTGCTCTGCTGGCAACGGCTCCTCTAAACCAGTAAATGTAGACGGACCCAAACGTCTGAAATCTGTTGCGGTCCCTACTCGGTCAACTGGTTTAGCTCCAACATTGTTCACAGACTACTGAACGATCTGCAAACCTTCCTGAAAAGATTCCGCTTGCTACTGGATCAGCTCAGTCTGTCTCTTTTGATTCTCTAGCATTCCCCTTATCACTCCAAGCATGGCGGCTTCGTCCACACGTCTCTGGTACGTCTTCAAATTCTTACCGGCCATATTCCTGAAATCAAAACACCCAACATTAGCATGATGATATATTCAATATATAGATCAAGGCTAGAACTCCAAGATACTTAAATAGAGTGCCGCATTGTAACTATGCCGCGGTATCATAGTCGTAATTACATAACTCCACCCAAGTCGCCTAAGTCCTAGAGATAACAAGGAATCAGGTTTTCGAGTCGATATGCAAAGGAAGTTTGCATATCGTAAAAGATATAATCAGGAAGAATGTGATTCAAGAATGGTAAAACGGCAAGGTGGCAGGACATGTTTCCTAAACACGGGTATTCTGATTCATGTATTGGGTACAATACCCAATTACAAAAGAATCAACCCGACTAACATATGGCTCTGATACCAAAAGAACCGTGTCACGCCCCGCTTCCCAGAGTACGCTAAAATGGGCACGTGACATAGCCAACCATGTTACCTATGGGTAGGAAGTATCCATCCATAGTCACATTACGGCTATAGAGATATCAAGAACAAAATAAAACTATCTAAACATGTCCATAATCCAATATAACATGAGTCAAGAATAATAAAATGCGGAAGCGAAAGATCCAATACAAATAACTGGAATGTATGTCCCATAATGCGGGCTCACATCAGGAATAAAATGCAGGAAAGAAAAACTAACTAATACTGACACCTCACAGCTCAGCCTGTTGGCTGAAGTACTCCTGCTCGGACTGCAGCAGCGGTGCGGAATCTGGGCCATGCAAAACCCAGACGTCAGCGCGTCATGTCATCCAGTAATATAATATGAATAATGTAGCAGTCAATGCAATATAAACATGAATAAAACAAGAGTAATAATAATATAAGTCAGAGCAGTGCAGGGTAATGTGCAGTGGGTAAACTAAACTGTTCTATCGGGTTTTCTGTTCTAAAGTCTTTGAAATCAAATTGATGTAACTCAATAGTATCCCGTGCATGCCCGGGACCACGGTCTAAGACTCTCGGGCTGAAACCGAGACGTGCCGCTAGGCACTAACAGGGAAAGGATAAAGACCAACGATGTCAGCAGCATCGTCATGAGGCGGGCCTGGCCTCTAAAACTGATCAGTACAAGTAATGAACTGTTGAGTTACAAGTCAGGTTTCACCTTTGATTTCCCCATACCCCAAAGTTATATGTGCAAGTCAAGTCAGGTATCCCGAAATCAAGAAACTAATGCCAACACAGGATCATGTAAACAGGTTTATCTGGATAGACAACAGGAACGGTCCATGAGGACTACATGTCAGGTTTGTTGGCACTAGACAAGACCGGGTAACGGATCAGGTCATGCTACATCATGTCAAGTCAAGCAGTATACGGTACCATGTTGGGTAGAACAATATATATGTAACAAGTCAAGTCAAGAGGTAAACAATATCACAGGTGTGCTCACAATCAGTTACATAATCAAGCATGGATGTCAGCAATATGAGATAAGCAATGAAGTAAGCAATAGGCAGTTTCATTCAGTTAGCAATACCGTTATCAATTGTGTCATAGATACGATTTCAACCATATAAGCATGCAGTAAGACAATTATGGCGTTTTAATCATGTTAACAAGTTTAGGCACTTTAGAGGTGCAATGATTTATATAAGGGTTCAATACAGTTGTTACCGGTTAAAATGCATACGAGTGTCCGAATGGAACAACACTGTAGAGATAAATGCCATAAGCCATGTCAATATTAAAATGCGATTAAACAGGTAAACGTGGTTATTAGGTTCAATTGCAACTGTAGGTTCCAAGTTTAAAGGTAAATGATATATAACAATATTGTACAAGAAAAAGTAGGAAATTATCGCACCAAGGTTAAATTTACAGGTTTAGGGTGTCATAATATATCTGTAAATATTGTATAGCATGTAGCAAGGGGTACTTGCCTCGACGGGTCGCGAATCGGGAAAACGGAACGTTAACCGTCGGCGGGGAAAACTCGCGACGGGCGCACGGTTCACGGAATGAGCCCAAACGACGAATAATGGAACCACACGGGTCGGGATACCACGCTGGAACGTCGGGACGCGACGTCGGCAACACCAGATTCCTGCGAAGAAAGAACAGTGAATGTCATGAAAACTTTGCAACAAGAAAAGAAGGGAAAATAAAGAAGAAGAAGAAGAGGCTTACAAGGTTCTGCTCTGTGGTTATAGAGAGGAGACGTGAGAATGACGACGAGGTCGACGGGGCTCCGGCGGTGGCCTACAGTGACCGCGGGGGAGATCTGCCGATTCAAGAAATACATTAGCAGAGAAGGAGAGAAGAAAGGAAGAGAGGAGGGAAGTGATCTCACCGAGGGGTGCTTGCGAGGCCCGGGACAAGAGGACGGGGGTCACCGACGGCGACTCACGGCGGTGGAACGCGTGTGCAGGGGCGCGCGCAGGCCTCGGTGAAGTTGCAGGTGTACGGGAAGAAGGAAAGCGAGGAAGGAGGAAGAGGTGGCTTGGCTGCGACGAGGGCGCGGAAACGACTAGACCGGCGGTACTGGTGCCGGCGGTGGGGTTGCGGCGGCGACGGGGGACGAGGCGGCTGAGTTCTACGATGGGTTAGGGTTATCGTTGGAGAGAACTGGGGGGAAAAGATTTAAAATAAAAGGAAGAGAGAGAGAGAGAGAGAGATTATGGGAGAGAGAGAGGAGAGAGAGAGACAGGGCCCACGTAAAAGGGGCGATGATTGGTTGAGGTCGTTAAAGAAAAAATATTAAAGATTTAAAGATTTTGAACAGTGAAAATCTTATAGGTTTAAGGAAAAAAATATTCGATGATTTGAATATTAAAAATTTGGGATTTTGGCGCAAAATAAAACATTTCCAAATCGCGCCCTGGTCGGGTCCAAAAATTTGAAATTGAAATAATAGGATTTTAAGCGGGATCAAAAATTTAAAATGAAGTGTTTTATGATCAAAAAGCATACCCCCAAAACGGACACACATACGTGCACGTAGCCGTCCAAACTCGCCCGTTTCGCTGAACGGGACGAGAACACGATGCACGGACGCTACAGTAGGGTTAGGGGTGTCAAGTAGGCCAAGATGAATATTTTTAATTTTATTTTAGATGCCAAAATTTGTTATATGCAGAAATGAATTTGCCGGGTAAAATTTATAGTAAGTAATAAACAAGCAAGATAAATGAAATGAAGGTCACACTCAATTCATAAAGTAATAGAAATTAGTAGCATTGGGCTCAGGTGTTACATCGTGGGGAGCTTCAATCACGGCAGCTTCTGTTAAGGGAGGACGGACAATGGCTCGTCGCTTCAAAGGGATGTTTCGATCACCAGCAGTGGGTGCACCCTTGCGATCGAGCAGCAATCGATTCTCCTTCTTGATGACGGCGCCCATTGAATGCTGATGCCACGCTGCGTACACCTTAAGGGCCTTCGGGACACAGCTTGGTTCGCTGATAAAGAAGTTGGAGCCCGTGTTCAAGTGCATAAAGTGATGTAGCGCGTTTCGTATTCCCTCTTCGGTGTCAGCAGGTTCTAGCAGGAAAACCTCCAGCGGGACTCCCTTATTGTAGCTCAGCTGCTGGGCGAAACGGTGTGGGTTGTATCTCATAAATAACGCCGCATCATTTTGCCTAAACACTAGAAAGCCCGGTCTGATGGAATATAAATGAAGGATCTCCCGAGCTTTCAAAACAGAGGTTCCATCCTTGAAAATGTCCCGCAGTGGCTGCACCGCGATTGTGGACTCATTGCCGATGGTCAGAATCTTGTCGGTAAAAGTCATGCCATCTCCAACATGTGAGGGCGAAGGAGTAAACCTCTAGCTTCCCGCGGTGATGGGTTTACAATAGATGCGCCGACTAATCGCATAATCCGGGGGAAGCCGCACCTGTCATAGAATGAAGGCCTTTTATGGATACCAAAAATGCCAAGCGTATGTAGCTCGAGCCACGACATGAAGTAATGCATCGAGAAGTTCACATGCCGCATTCCGGGTTCAGTAGTACCCGCCGCTTGACCGAGGCCGTAGTACAAATGAGCTAAACCGGGGACCCCAACAGCCACTTTCACCCCCAATAATCATTCGATAAGCCTGATAGAAGACAGACGGCCTCATACGGCGAGGGTGCATCGGGAGTGCAAACCAGCTCAGCCATAACCCAAGAAACCCCAGAAAGAACG
Organism: Agapanthus africanus; assembly: GCA_030015575.1. Classification (NCBI taxonomy): domain Eukaryota; kingdom Viridiplantae; phylum Streptophyta; class Magnoliopsida; order Asparagales; family Amaryllidaceae; genus Agapanthus; species Agapanthus africanus. Next base: position 163,561,193 of record JASDDO010000019.1, read on the forward strand.
TTTCCTCATCAATCCCATGGATTGCGACCTCCGCGAAAGAAGCAACTGGAGTGTTGGAAAGGAAGAAATTCTTCTGATCTGCCTCCGCCGTTGGCAGGTTATTTAAACCTAAGCCAAAAGGGTCGTCAAGCATGGCGAATTTAGCAGCTTCCTTCGAGAGGACCTCCCGATGAAGGAAACGAGCGATGAAATCCTCGAAATTAATCCCGCGGCTCCCAGATTCGAGAAAAAGGCCCTCATAAATGTTCAACACTTTGATCAAACTAGAAAATTGGTATTGAACGGCGTTCTCCGGGGTGAGACCTGTCATCACTGGCTTGGCACCAAAAACGTATTTATCCATAGGAAGCAGTTCCTCATAATGCTCACCCATGACCGGTAAGCCAGAAACTTCTATAAATTCCTCTAAGGAGATTGATACTTCTCGGTCCAGCGAAAGGAAGGTGTGGGTAGGAATATTCCACTGCTCCAGAAAGGCCTTAACCCACCGGGCGGGAAGCGTAGGATACTGGAAGAGAGAAGCATAAACGGCAGGATACAACCCAAGCCTCAACAACTGCGACTTCTTCGCTGACAGAATGTAGCGGGTCCATTGCAGATAACCGGTCGAATGATGAGGAATCATACCTATATTATATGGTTGTCCCCACGGTCGCGCCTCGCCTTGACAAATACGTCGCCCCAGGGTATCCAAAGCCATTAGAGGCTGAACGGGTATCGAAGCCATAGCAGGCTGAAGAAGACCTTCTGAAGTCCAATTAACCATCTCCACGGCATAGTTCACCGGGGGTGGGTCGGCGTAATGGATCGCCATGATGGGCTTTGAGGGTACCGCACACGAAAAGCTCTGCCGACCCTTGATAATGTGGTTGTACCATGTCCCCCAAAGATGAAGATTCTTATATTCTGGATCATGATCTTTGATCAAAGTTAGGACTTCCCGGTCTACTGGTGCTCCAGGGAATCCTCCTTCCGAACGAACGAACGGGAAAAAGGGATCGAAAGACATGTCGTCTGCACAAAAAGGGACAAAAGTCAACTATCAGTGCTATAATTTAAATTCTAACACTTGGTACTTTAAAATTTGTACCACACTACAATACAGTGGAGAGGGACCAAAGGGGGACACACAAAATCTAGATGACAATGCATCAATTAATAAAACAGTCTCATCATTTGATGAGACTGTCATTTAAATGAGGAAATCCTCAGGAAAATTCTCATTAAATGAGAGATCCCCCAGGAAAAGGAGAAAATCTCTCTTTGAGAGCAATGCTCTATGACAGAGTGACACTTGTCAAACTCTGATCATGAAGGAATAAAATTCCTTAAGAGCCTGGCTCTGTAATGATGATGGAAAATCCATCAGAAAAGAATTAATTAAAATTAATTTTTATGAATTAAAAAATTCTAGGATCTTCAAGATCCATGAACAAACTCTTAAGAGTTCTTCATCAAAGATTAATAAATCAGCATGATTCTAAAGAGCAAAGCTCTGTTCATGGGCTAAGAAACCCCAAGAAAAGATCTCTTTAAGATCTATGGGTTCAAGAGAGCAAAGCTCTGTCAATGAAACCCTAAATGGGTTTTCTTTAGATCAAAGATCTATGAAGAGCAAGGCTCTAATTAATGGGTGAAACTCTAATTTATTAAAAGTTTTAAACTTTACCTAAGTTTTGACAGAGTTCTGACTCTTAAAAGGTTCTTAAACAAGATAGCTTTGCTCTGTGGGAGAATGAAATTCTCAGAAGAGATAATTCTCAAGAAGAAGATGAAAATCATCTAAGGGACCAAAGGTCCTATTTATAGGCATTGAAACGCCTCTTCAACTTCTGAGTTGATCCAAGGACGCAGATGCTACCACCGCTGTACTCACGTGTGCGCCACGTGAGCGCAACGGGGGGGGAATTTGTTTTCCCCAATCAGAGCAAGGCTCTATTTTGAAATTCAAAATTCAAAAATTGAAGCAACGTTTCAGATCCAGCGGTAGGCGCGCTGCGCGCCACGTGTCAAACACGGATGCGCTAGTGCCAGGTGCGCTGCGCTCTAGGCGGTGCACCCCCAATCAGAGCAAAGCTTTATTTTGAAATTCAAACTTCAAAAATTGAAGCAACGCTTCAGATCCAGCGCTAAGCGCCACGTGTACAACACGGATGCGCTACGCCGGGTGCGTTGCGCCCTAGGCAGCGCATCATGAGTGCGCTAGCGCTGGGCGCGCTGCGCGCAATATGTCAGACACGGGTGCACTAGCGCAGGCTGCGCTGCGCTCTGAGCAGTGCACCATGTGTCAAACGAAGGTGCGCCAGCGCAAAGTGCGCTGCGCTCTGAGAAGCGCACCACGTGCAAAGCATGGGTGCGCCAGCGCTGGAATTATAAAATTCCCCACCGTTAGATCAAAAGATCTAATAATAATGATAAATCATTAATTAATGAGAATTAAAATTCTGTTATGGAAAAAATTTCCAATCTTGTTAAAAACAAGAAGATTGCCTTCTGAAAAACAGAAGCCCTAGGATTAAAGATCCAATGGTGGGAAACATCCCCAAATCAATCAGAGAAAGATCTCTTTAACTGACTTAACAAATCAACTTGCCTTATATAAAGGCCCCAAGACTTCAAGTCTGATATAGAGAAACCCCCTATAAACTTTGAGAAATTCAAAGAAAGAAAAGAAAGCTCTTGAAAGAAGATTATTTCTTCAAGGTAAAGATCATGAATGATGAACACAGAGATGAAATCATCTCTTAAAAAGAAGAATTATCTTCTTAAAAGATCATAGATCTACAAAGACCAAGGTCTTTTATAAAGAGGTCAAAAGATCTCATCATACAAACAAAGAAGTATTTACTTCATTCACAGATCATAGATCTACAAAGACCAAGGTCTTTCATAAAAAAGATCAAAAGATATCATCACATAATAAAAGAAAAACATATTCTTCACACAGATCATTGATCTATAAAGGAAAGCCTTTTGAAAATAAGAACTGTTGTTCTTGAATCTTGAGACAAAGTCTCTTCTAAAAAAGAACATAAATTTGTTCACAGATCATAAAAATTGATCAAATGCGCTTTGCTCTATTGAAATGCGCTTTGCGCTATTGAAATGCGCCTTGCGCTCTTGAACAATGCTTCTACGCTCTATGGACCGGTGCTCACCACCAAAATGCGCTACGTGTCAACCACGTATGCAACTTGCGCTTTGCGCTTCTGAAATAGCGCACTGCGCTCATGGGCTGGCGCACAGCGCCAAGCGAACCACGTGTCACTCACGGGTGCGCCACTAAATTGATAGCGCAATGCGCTCATAAATTAGCGCTCAGCGCTTATAAACTGGTGCATAGCGCAGAATATGACACGTGTCCCTTACATACGCGCCACGTGGCAGAAGGGCACAGCACTTTTGATCGGCGCAAAGCGCCTAGAGCACTATAGGTTGCGCTGACAGAACATAAATTGTTCTGATGAATGCTCTGCATTCAATACAAGACAATAAAAGTGTCAAGATCTAATGCTCAGCATTATTAAAAGGGGCTAAGCCCAAATAAAGGCTCAATAGTCAGAATAAACAAATTGTTTATTGGACTTAGCCCAATATTGGCCATAAGTCCTCAACTTATATTTAATTGAGCCCATATGCTCATGAATATTTAACAGATCTTAGTTCCAAATCGGACCATAGATCTTTCAACCAATTCACACCGGTTCAAGGGTACATCTCTTTACTCCTCTGATATTTGTCGTTGTAATCCTTCAAAGTCTTCAGAGAGGTGACGAGTCCAGACAACCACATATTTCACGGACTGTAGGGTCCTTAAACTCATGGACTATGCTGTCCTTAAACTTTATAGATTATGACGTCTTTAAACTCCGAACTGTAGGGTCCTTAAACTCATGGACTACGATGTCCTTAACCTCGGACTGTGGGGTCCTTAAACTCATGGACTACGATGTCCTTAACCTCGGACTGTAGGGTCCCTTTAAACCCACGGACTATGATGTCCTTAACCTGGACCGTAATGTCCTTAAACTAACATTGGACCACCATGTCCTTAAACTGGTAATCGACCGCAATGTCCCTAAACAAAACGATAGAGCCCAATTGCTTTTTTGTTGGATCTAAATGATCCTGTTAAGTTGATCTTAGTCTAGAAATTAGACTAACGTATCCTTAACATACGTTTAAGTTGATCTTAGTCTCAAATGAGGCTAACGTATTTTTAAACCCAACCCCCAAACCCAAATCTAAGAAGATACGGATTTGGACTAATCCACGTCCTACGGGCGACAACATAAATTAGTCTCCGTATACAATCCACGGGCAACCACAAACAAAACAAACACCCACGACACGAAGTGACCATCTGGAGAAGAAGAAAGTGGTTACCGCGATGCGGTAGCATAATTAACTGCAGGGGCTTGCGCCTACAGGGAAGAGCGTCCCCACAATCAAAAACCCCTTAAATGAGGGGGAATCTGACGAAGTCTGCTACATTGGCCGCATCCGTTTAAACCTTCGATACACGGTGCCATAAATAAACTTGGCATCTTCGGAGAGGTGGACGGATAGCACCAATTAGCATCTGCCCCGAAATTCAGGAAAGACGGACCTGAGCGGTCGCGTCTCTGTGTTCGGCGGGTAACACCCGTTTTAGTTTTCTACCTTAAATAGGCAAGCACCCACTTTCTCCGGCTCTCTGAGGTTCAAGAGAATTAGTCCAGCTTAAACCTATATTTACTAAGGTCCTTAATATAAATTATATAACTCGAGGGAGTTTTATGAAAAATATTTTTAGTATGCTTTCAAAATATATCTCAAGTATTTATTTATGTTATATAGGATTTTCATGGATGTAAATTTTATAGAATGAGGTATGTTAGTGAATATATATATATATATATATAACTTGAATAGTTCAAGGTATTTTAATGTAAAGTTTGACTTGTATTGATTCTTGTTGGTATTTTTATGAATCTTGTAATTCTTTTATATACTAGAAAACATGAAATTTTATTATATATAAAAAATAGATGGTTTGATATTATTTATATAATTATTAAAAATAAATTTTTACTATTAAATAGAAATCCTCGTTTTTCTTTAAAATTGTATTAAAAATTCCATCGAGATCGTATGCTCCGTGAGGAGGTCTGAATCTCGCCCTACTAGTCCTGGGGATGTATGATAATTCGCACCATCCAAACCGAGTTCCCCGAAAAGGGTTGTAGAGGCATAATTATAAGAAATTTAAATAATACTATTTACAAGAAAACGGGTTTTTATAGTTTGAGGTATTTTGATGAAAAGTCGTATTTTGCCACAAGATATAGGTTTCAAGAGAATCGTGCTATATCAAGATGTGTGTACGTGAGAGGTAGGTCATTACCTCGTGAGGTTTTCTAAAGGTATGCTAAGAAAAAGTATTAAAAGATGTCGTATGTAAACTTTATGGTATTTAACTGTAAAAGCTTAAATAAAGTTGTTTTACATGGAGTTTTAAAGTGAAACTTGTTTCAAAACATTAGTTAATGATTAACAAGCAAAGCAAAGTGATATGGATGAGTGGTTATTAAGAAGAAATTGTAGTTTTCAAAGTTTTAGAAACAAAAGACGGTATAACTCCACTTACCGACATATTTTGAAAAGAGATCATTTTAAGGTAGGAAGAAAAGAAAAGAGATGGGACTTACAAGTTATGTGGGTTAAGAATAGAAGGAGGAAGGGATTGAGATCGTCGTGTTGTCGCCGGAAACATCTCGAATCCTTGCCGGAAATGGAACTAGGGCTAACTCCACTTGTACTCTTCTTTAACTTAGAAAATTTTGAGAATTTGATAATAGATTTCAGAATGAAGAGAGCTAGGGTATAGGGTTGTATTTATAGGGTAAAAATTAGGGTTTTGGAATTGAAGAGAGAATTAAAAATGCATTAAAAATAGGATTAAAGGGTGAATTTAAACTCTCTGGATAAATGCAGGAAAAACAAACAGAACAGGGGTAGTGGGGGAGTCCAAGGGTTTTAGTGTGCAGAGAACGGGATCATTCCCTCCGGTGGGGCCCGACGGTTCCGGCCTAAACCCCGATCTCATCGGCCATACTGAAGGGGTGGGGGCTTGGATTGGTGCCACGTGTCCTTGGCTATTCAAACAATATTGTGCACATGTTTATTTTTCTGCCTTTTCATTTCTTACGTGTATTGCACGTGTAAACTTTTGGGCTTCAAAAAAATTTAAAAGAAAAATCAGTAAAAATATATGTGGCTGATGGGGTTCGAACACAGGGGCTACGTCACAGCAGTGCAAGGCTTTACCAATGAGCTACAAGTTGTTTCTTGCTGTTCTTAAACAAGAATAACTTTTAAATTGTGCTCAGGCTTGCAAACTTCTTTCTGTACTTTAGGAAGAAAAATTTTGTACAAAAAATTCATGGTTGTTACAGCAGTGCCCATCAAGTGGCATAGGGCCGATTGTCCTAAGGTTAGACAGTCTAATGCACCAGAGGCAAGGGTGGTGCCACAATGGGAACCGTTCCAGCATCCTGCTTTTCGAGCAGGCTTTGAGCTGGGCGGGACTCAGTCCCGTGCGCTTTGTGGGTAAGTTAGGGCTTTCACCGATCTATTTATACTTAGGCAAAATTTTGCTGTTTTTGGTCGCTGATCTTTGTCTTATGTGTATCTCGCAGCGTCGATGAATTGCTCGATGATTATTGCTGCAACGGCCGCCAAGGCTTAGGGGAGGAAGGGCGGTGGCGCGAGCTCGTCCTGATCCACTCCGGGCGCGACTCCTCGGAAAGCACCATCGGCCAGGGTTTCCATAGCCCCCCGTTCTAGAGGAATGCCGCGGGGGAAGGCAAAAGCACGTGCGGGATCCGGCACCCCGGGCTAGGACGGAGGTGCCTCTCTTTGCCGAATCTCCGTTCAAGAGGCAGAAAAGGGTGGTTTCCCGGCCACCATCGGCCGGGATTCAGGTGCAGGAGGGCGACTTCTGTATCGAGGTGTCCTCAGGGCTCTCTATGGCCGACAGTTTACTGGTGGATATGGAGAAGGCGGCGGGGGCCAAGATTCCCCGAGGCACCATGAAGGCCTAAGTGGCGGCGATAGCTCAGGAGGCCGTTCAGGTCGGTAACTCTCCAAAAAAAATTCCATGTGTTTTTTTACTCTGTTTTAGCTCCTAACCCGGTTCCTGTCTTCCTCAGGTCCTCTAGCATTGCGCCCTTGTCGCCGCCATGGAGTCCGAGGAGGTGACCCCGGTGATGAAGAAGGCTCGTGAATCTTCCTCGCGTGGGGAAGAGCTCCTCGCACAGCTGCAACAGGCGGAAGAAAATGCGGCCCTTCTCGACTCGAGATTGGTCGCGGAAGGCCTGACGGTCGCTAAACTGAATGAGTCCCATCGGCTCCTGACCGACCCTAACCGGGCTATTCAGGCCCAGATGGAGGAGGTCAACGGGCTATTCGACGCCATGAAAAGGCAGATGGACTCATTCAAAAGGGATGTCCGGGCGTCCTACAAGGCGGAGAAGCTTGCAGAGAGCAGAGCGGAAAGGATCGTGGAGGGGTACAAGGCTTCCAATCAATTCTATATTAACCTCGCTGACTCCGTGGCCGTCGGGTGGCACAACGCCCTCAATGTCGTCAAGAAAGCTATACCCGGGTTTAACGACCAGGAGATTCGCGCAAGGTACCACCTTGCCGAGGAAGTGTCACAAGGGGGCGGTGCCGAGCCAGCTGATGGAGGCGAGGCTGTGGGCGAAAGCGCCGAGCCAGAGGTCACCATCGTATCCCCTAACGGAAGCGCTGAGAAAGGGGAAGTGGCGGCCGAGAAGGCAGTTTGAGCTACCCCCATTTTGGTTATTAAATTTTGTAAGCCTCCGAGAATTTTGTAAGGCTGGGGAGCCCATAATACCTTGTACATAACATTGAATATAAATAAAGTGTTTTTAGCCCGTCTATGGAGTGTTTCTATTTTTGTAAGTGTAGATAATTCGGTGTCTCGTGGATGTCCAGTATATGTAAAGTCGAGTGTTGAGTGAGCATGATGTAAGACCGAGCGAAAGCCAAGTATATGTAGACCGGCGTCCTCCCTCACCTTGGCGTGTCGATCGAGCGCCGCGCACGAACGAGTGAACGCCAAGTATAGGTAGATCGGCGTACTCCTCTCACCCCGGAGTCGAGGTGACGATCGAGCGCCACAAGCGAACGCCAAGTATAGGTAGACCGGCGTCCTCCCTCACTCCGGAGCCAAGGTGGCGATCGAACGCTGCCTATGAACGAGTGAACTCCAAGTATAAGTAGACCGGCGTCCTCCCTCATCCCGGAGTCGAGGTGGCGATCGAGCGCCGCTTGTGAATGAGCGAACGCTAAGGACAGGTAGGTCGGCGCCCCTTTATTCCTCCATGGAAGAGCCAAGCAGGAAACTACTCGGCCGCCTCTTGACGAGGACCTTGGATCTATAGAGCGGCCGGGCAGGAAGCTGTCTTCAGCGGATGAGCCAAACAGGAAACTACTCGGCCGCCTCTTAACGAGGGCCTTCGTATTTTTGGCATTCTTGATTCTAGGGACTTCCTAGAAATGTCGTTCAACCTTCCGTGACCCGCATGGAGGGAGCGACCAGTAATCGGATGCCACATGGCCGCGCCTTATCGGGAAAGTGCGATATTCTATAATCTGTGTTGTGACATGAGAAGATCTCGGCCGTTGGAAGATTTTTGTTGAGGCTATAAATATTGAAAGTATGGTCTCACCTTCGGATACCCACATTGACTTCTTTCTAGCCATTTCGTTTCTTCCATATGATAGGCCGCATATACACCATCAGGGAGATCGTATCTCGGGACGACATGTATTTCTATCGATCGTTCCAAGGCGACGTATAAGGCCGTGATAGGTCGTCTGGAGGGCCACTGCAGGCGTCTACTTCCCCGCCGATCTCCTCTCATACAAGTGCTAATCTACGCGATATGGAGGTCTTCCTCAGGTCTTTATAATACTCTTTCCCCGCAGGCGATGGATGAGGCGTTTGATAAGATGCATACGGCCCACGAGCTTGGCCTGATCTCGAAGAGCAGGCGGGATCGCTCGGTGGATATTCTTATTGAATGTTTCCAGCAGAGCTTAGTCGTGGCGTCATGTTCGGCAGTGGGGTACCCCGACGAATCCGTAGCTTTCAGGTTCATGGGTACCGATAGAGGGAGCGGGCGGAGGTTGCCTGGGCTCGGCTGGAGGAACTCTCTTCCGAGTATCATCGTCAATGTTTTCTTAACCCACTTCCTCCTTTGCTATAATAGTTGTAAGGCTGTGGAGCCAAGAATACCTCCGAATAAATTTTCAATAAATTTTCTTTTGGCCAAGGCTATGGTGTATTATCTCCCTCTCCCCCCTTTTTGCATCGGCCGACCTATGCCTTCTCCCTACCCCCTAACTCTAAGCCGAGGAAAGGAAGGACGAGTTGGGGCCCTAGCTCGGTGTAGAAGTATATTTGCGTGAGAGCTCCGCTTGGAAATTTTAACCTTGGGTCGTAGGTTCGATTCCTACAGACGGCGCCACCTGATGGAGCTCCGAATCTCCCTCAGATGTTGTCATCTGTCGATCTTGCAGCAAGCGGTTCTGAACGATTGAGATTTGGTGTGAGGGTTGAATGTGTGAATCTCAATGGGTTTTCGTTGATGCCAAGCTACCTGCAAGGGAAGTCCCGGGGTGGGTAACCACCGTAGGACCCTCCAACGATCAAGTAAGTACCGAGAAATAATAGCAGGGTAGCGTCGTATTGGAATGATTTCGAATTACCTGAGTTGTCTGGAAGAGAGGGTTTATATAGTGGTCGCATGGAGCAAACCGTCGCGAGATTTTCGCCGTCTGTTACGCCCCTGCATCACGTTCGCGTTGATGGCGGGGTGCGTCCATTAATAGCGGGATACGCTCATTAATGGAGAGATGCGCCGGCGTGAGACGCAGGATGTGGAGCGGCGGAGATCTCATTTTGACAAGATATACAGAGCCGTTATGGGGGCACTTAGGCTCGTTGCTCTCGGTTGAACAGGGAAAACGAAGAAACTCAGCTCGGTGGATTGCTCGGAGACGAGCGGGGAGGCCATGAAAGCTCGGCTGCAAGATTGCTCGGTGGCGAGTTGCTGGCTGGTTACTAGGCGCATAGGGAAGGTACTCCAGGGAGGTCTCCGAAAGGTCGGATGCAATCTCGGAGATGAGGTGTCGAGAAAAGTTTCCCATGCATTATACTAATTCTACCTCCATGGCCTCCAGGAATCTAGTGGGCTTATATGAACGACACGTTATCTGCTTCGTGTCGTAATCTAGGGAATTCTCGTTTATGAGCCTTATCAATGATGGATGTTGCGGTAACTTTGAGATGCTTTAGGTACCTATACGATGTTCGCTAAATCCAAAAGGCGATCTCGAAATATGGTTCTAAGACGAAGTTGATTGCTCAAAGTTGTCTTCATTGAATGATTGAATCTGTAACTTAAGGGTTATGACATAAGGAGAACAAGGTTGAGCTCGTGCATCTTTGATGCCTCGTTTTTGAAAAACGCGACTGAGGATACATGGGGAAGGAGCCTACTATGAGATTGCAAACTTGTGATCCGCAAGGTTTTGGGATAATAATGAGCAACGATGGCGATTTATCGGGATTGTGTAACGCATTCTGTTAAAGGTATTCAAGTTAATGGGCAACCTGAATTAAAGTTCAGTCCCACAGTTGAAATAGGATGATAATACATCCAGCCGATGTTCAATTTATAATGGGGGATTCGAATATTTAATAGTTAAACCATTTGGCTATAAAATTTGTGCCATGTGATCGGGTTCCTCTTACAATAACATGTGCTTTAAGGTTGACCATGTTGAAAAAACGCAGCGAAAAGTCCGACGGAACACCTTGTTATGACCAATCAAAGACACAAGCAGAAAAGAAAAACAAAACATAACTTAGAAAAGTAAACAAACGACAAAGAGAAATGGAGGTATTTAACATATTTCAGCAATATACCTAATCTATTGAGAGAGACAGAGATGATCCACTGTAGTAAGAAAAGTACAAGAGTTTTTTCTCTGGATCTTTATACAAATCTCTTATGGAGACAATACCTCAACCCTTGCTTCAACCTCCAACTCTAGAGAAGCGGCTCTTGTGCCTCTCTACTCCAAATCTCTCTCCCCATGATGTTGGGAAGCCTCTCTACTCTAAATCTCTCTCCCATGATGCTGAGAAGCCTCTCTTTCTTATGCTTCTCCTTCAAACCTCTATGTACATTCTTTTTGTCTTCTTTAACAAATCTTTGATGAGAATCACTTTATTTCATATCATAGGATAGAATAGCTCTTAGTTAAACTAGAATTTCTTATTTAAATAAATATATAAAATCCTTATCCTAATCTAAACAGGCTCCTTTATTTACTCACATCCTTTAGTGATTATATACATTAAATTCAAACAAAAAAAATTGATCTGTAAGGTCTTCCGTTGCGATTACCCCAACAACTCGTATTACAACACTGTGGTACCTTTGAGTGAGTTTTATTCCAGCTTTTGGTATTAGAATCTAAGAGGATGATGGTGTAAAATATCTCGGTACAGAGTTTAAGATCGAGAAGCTGATGGTAAAAAAAGTACTTCATGTCATAATGATGCAAACGGGTTAGCTATGACTTGATGGATCTTAAATTGATTTAAGACGGTGTCAGACACTTGAGAGGTACAATCATAAGGTAGATTGATGATGCTCACAAGTGGTGTCTCCTCAGATTACGACACCTGGCAGATGACGTGTCCCGGACTCTACAGGGGTGGAATAAATGAGCCGCATCGGGGAAATTCTCCCGGGCCTATTCTTGGTGAACATACCCGACCTTTCGGGAGACCCCCCAGAAGACATTCCACCTTTATCTAGGAGACCACCAACAGCTCGTCTCCGAGCTTCCTTAGTCTCCTCGCTCGCCTCTGAGCCATCTCTCGTACCGAGCTTCCCCGGCCTCTCGCTCGTCTCCGAGCTCCAAGCATGCCGAGCTTCCTCGGCCTCCCACTCGTCTCCGAACCCCTGATGTGCCGAGCTTCCTCGCCCCCCCTCGATCAACCAAGATTAAAGAGCCCTAGGGCCACCGCAACGGCTCCACGTATTTCGACAAGCGAGATAACCGCCGCCCCACGTACCGTGTCCCACGCTGGTGTGTCCCCTCTATTAATGAGCGTATCCCGTCATTAATGAAGGGATCCCATAATTCACGCACGCGTAACATCAGGGGCGTAACCGAAGGAGAAGATATTGTGCCTACTCGCTCCATGTGACCACTATAAAACCCCTCTCTCAGACGACTCAGGTAAGGAAACTTGAATCCAATAAGCAACCACTCTGCCCAAATTCCTCGGCTAACTTGATCGTCGGAGGGTCCTACGGTGGTCACCCATCCCGGGACTTCTTTGCAGGTAGCTTGGCTTCCACCTCAAACTCATCACATTAAGATCCACACACTCAAGGAGGCAACCTCTGAATCCAATCTCAACCGTCTAGCAACGATCGCGACAGATCGACGGAGGACAGCATCTGAAGGAGATCAAGACCTCTATCAGTTGGCACAGTCTGTGGGAACCAAAGACTTATTTTGTTCCACCAAAAAAAGTTGATATTCCGCCCTCAATCCAATGGCGATCTATGACCGCAACGATCCAAATACGAGCTGCCACAACAGAGGTGGAAGCGACTCACCTCCCTCTCCTAACGCCATCAGCGCCTTATCTGCTCGAATAGACAGGCTCACATCGCTGGTGGATGCCCTCGTTCGCGTCCATGCAGCAGGACACACCCACCAGGCCGCAGTTCCCCCTTTCCGGGATAACGACGCCCGTAGAAGGACAGACGGACAAGCTCCGGCCCTCAATCTGACTCACGCTCATCCCAGTGTCATAGGGCGTCGGCGTGCCGACTCCGGTCACCATGACCCGCAAGCGGCGATTAATTCCTTGACCCGCTGGGCGCCAGACAACTCCACACCCCATTCCAATGCCCACCACCCATTCTCGCCCCCTAAGGTGGTATCAGTCAACTCGCCTGCTTCCAGGAATGACCGACACCTCCCCTCTCACCGGGGTCACGCGAACGACGAACGCTGAGGCCACTCGAGAAGGATCTCGCCCGAGGATTTACGAAATCTGATAGAGTGGAATCGAACCCGCACCGCCGTGCAGACCAGGAGTAGGGACAATCGACACTCCGACTGTGCTGAATCCTTGGGTTACCACCACCGACTCGAGGCACTCAAAAAGAAGATCGAGGTCATACGGCAAGACATCCTTCCGTCCGGCGAAGGGGCTAGGTATTCCGCGGATTCTCTCACGAAACCTTTCACCGAGGAGTTGCTGGCCAAACGAGTCTCATCCAAGAATAAGCCACCCAAGATGGCGCTATTTGATGGGAAGTCTGACCCAAAAGATCACTTAGACGCATTTACAACAGGTATGAGTTTCCAAGATAACTCGGACGCAGCTCAATGCCGCGCTTTTCCGACCACCCTAATCAGGATAGGTCGGGACTGGTTCCGGGGGCTAGCACCTCGCTCCATCTCGACCTTTGACAAGCTGGACACCCAGTTCCTCGATCACTTCGTCGGGAACAGACGACGGAAGAGGACGGTCGATTACCTCTTCACCGTAAAGAACGGGAACAAAGAATCCTTTAAGGGATATATCACTCACTTCTACAATGCTCTCCTCGAGGTCCCCGAGCACCGCAATGAGACAGTTATCACCGTACTAAGGTCGGGTCTTAGGCACAAAGAGTGGCTCAGCTCTTTTGCATTGGAGCAACCTAAGACCATCGCCGAAGTAAAAGCTTGTACCGAGCGGGAGATCCAACTCGAATCGGAGGTGAACTCAAATCTGCCTAGAGGCTACCAAGCCGACCAAAAGAAGAGGGGCAGAGAAGAGAAAAAGGGGATCGACCGACCAAAACCTTACTCCCTGAAGTTCCAGGAGTACACTCCTCTTAACGTCTCCCGGACCGAGCTGTTGGAGGAAGCTAAGGCCGAAGAGTTCTTCAGGCTCCCGCCAGCTACCCGATGGACGGGCAAACGGCTTCGAGGCCCGTATTGCGCTTATTATCGGACGCAAGGACATCCGACCGAGGATTTTACACAGCTACGTGATTACATCGAGGAGCTGATACGCTCCGGTCAGTTGGCAAAGTACCTGCGAGATAAACGTCAGGCAGATAAGGGCAAGCCGGTCAAATTAAAGACGGAGAGCTAACGATCGGACGGATCATGGTCATCGCCGACTGACCCAAGTCCAAGCAACAGGGGATGCCGTTGAATCCGGTCATTCAACACAGAAAAGTTTAAACTGTATCAATGAATCTATATTTTTTTTAATAATAAAGGTTCTTACTTCCCTGCAATCTAAACCGCTTCTTTTTGTTTCCATACTAAGAACATCCCGCAAGGCTGGTGGGTAGCTTTCTTCCCGTCAAGCAAGAGCACGCCCTTCACTCAAGTAAAGGAAGCTCGGATGCACGTATAAGTAGCAGATCAAAAGCCCTCCTCACAAGGCCGCCGAGCAATTTTCTACTGGCCAATCTGCAGCGGGCAGCTTCCTGCCCAACAATGTTGTGGATCAAAGCCCTCATCAAGAGGCCACCGAGCAGTTTCCTGCCCGGTCCATCCCTAACGGGTAGCTTCCTACCCATCAACACTAAGGATCAAAAGCGCTCCTCTCGAGACCGCCGAGCAATTTCCTACTGGCCAATCTGCAGTGGGCAGCTTCCTGCCCAACAACGCTGTAGATCAAAGCCCTCGTCAAGAGGCCACCGAGCAGCTTCCTTCTCGGTCCATCCTTAGCGGGTAGCTTTCTACCCATCAACGCTAAGGATCAAAAACCCTCCTCTCGGGGCCGCCGAGCAATTTCCTGCTGGCCAATCTACTGTGGGCAGTTTCCTACCCAACAATGCTGCGGATCAAAGCCCTCATCAAGAGGCCACTGAGCAGCTTCCTGCCTGGTCCATCCCTAACGGGTAGCTTCCTACCCATCAACGCTAAGGATCGAAAGCCCTCCTCTCGAGGCCGCCGAGCAATTTCCTGCTGGCCAATCTGCAGCGGGCAGCTTTCTGCCCAACAACGCTGTGGATCAAAGCCCTCATCAAGAGGTCACCGAGCAGCTTCATGCCCGGTCCATCCCTAGCGGGTAGCTTCCTACCCATCAACGCTAAAGATCAAAAACCCTCCTCTCGAAGCCGCCGAGCAATTTCCTGCTGGCCAATCTGCAGCGGGTAGCTTCCTGCCCAACAACGATGTGGATCAAAGCCCTCGTTAAGAGGCCACCGAGCAGCTTCCTGCCCGGTCCACCCCTAACGGGTATCTTCCTACCCATCTACGCTAAGGATCTAAAGCCCTCCTCACGAGGCCACCGAGCAGCTTCCCTGCCCGGTCCATCTCTAGCGGGTAAATTCCTACCCATCTACGCTAAGGATCAAACCCTCCTCACGAGTCCACCGAGCAGCTTCCCTACCCGGTCCATCTCTAGCGGGTAGATTCCTACCCATCTACGCTAAGGATCAAAGCCCTCCTTACGAGACCACCGAGCAGCTTCCCTGTCCGGTCCATCCCTAGCGGGTAGATTCCTACCCATCTATGCTAAGGATCTAAAGCCCTCCTAACGAGGCCACCGAGCAGCTTCCCTGCTCGGTCCATCCTTAGCGGCTAGATTCCTACCCATCTACGTTAAGGATCTAAAGCCCTTCTCACAAGGCCACCGAACAGCTTCTCTGCCCGGTCCATCCTTAGCGGGTAGCTTCCTACCCATCCACGCTAAGGATCAATGCCCTCCTCACGAGGCCACCGAGCAGCTCCCCTATCTGGTCCATCCCTAGCGGGTAGGTTCCTATCCATCTACGCTAAGGATCAAAGCCCTCCTCACGAGGCCACCGAGCAACTTTCCTGCCCGGTCCACCCCTAGCGGGTAGATTCCTATCCATCTACGCTAAGGATCTAAAGCTCTCCTAACGAGGTCACTGAGTAGCTTCCCTGCCCGGTCCATCCCGAACGGGTAGCTTCCGACCCATCAATGCTCAGGAGCTAGAGCCCTCCTAAAGAGGCCACCGTGCAGATTCCTGCTTAGCTAGTCTCCGAGGGGTAGGTTCCTACCCTATGAAGACACGAGTCTAGGAACCACATCAGAGAGGAATCGGTCAATGCCGACCTATTCTAGGTTTTTCAACTCATGCTAAGAGACGTGGTTTTCAACCCGACTCTGAGGAATGGACTGATACCAACCTTCCTACACTTGGATATCTTTTGATTCATCCTAAATGAACAATCACCACCTCGACTTCGAGGAGCGGGAGGGCACTGACCTTCCTACAGTTAGCAATTAATCGACTTACACTCGACGCGCGATCGTCATCTAAAAAGTCAGGCATAGACCTACGGCTTACCACTCGAGTCGAGGAAAAGACTGACAAACTGAAGTACTCATGTAGAAAGCACACAGTCATGCAGAGGAAAATAAGCTCAGTTTTATTTATATTCCAGAAATTTTTACAAGGTATTTCGGGCTTCTCTGCCTTACAAAACGCTCGGAGGCTTACAAAACTTTGAAGAAAAAAAGGCAAGAAAGCTCAGGCCGTAGGCCCGGGGAGGATCTCGTTCTGCTCGACGCCAGCGTTGGGAACAAAAACGGCGACCTCTGGGTCAGCGCTTCCACCGGAAGCCTCACCCCCGGCGCTTCCACCGGCAGCCTCACCCCCGGCAGCATCCCCGGCAGCTTCCACCTGCGGCGTATCCTTAGAGAGAGGGTACTGGACCCGGAGCTTGCTATCGGCGAACCCCGGCATCAACGCCTTGACGGTGTCGAGAGCCTGGTGCCAAACAATGGCCGAGGCGTGGGGGAGGTCGGCGTAGAACTGGTCTGACACCTTGTACCTCTGCACGGACTTCGAAGCTCGGAGCTCGGCAAGCTTCACCGCATCGAGCGCCGCCTAGGTGTCCCTCCTGCTGGCATCCCTCGACTTCTTCATCACGGCATAGAGCTTGCTAACCTCCTCCAACTTAGCCTGGATGGCCTTGTTATATTCACTCAAAAGTCGGTGAAACTCCTTACACTTGGAGTTCGTCAACTACTCGGCGGCCACCCAGGTTTCCAGGGCAGCTATCCTCTCCTTCACCTGCTGCAGCTCCAGGCGTAGATCCTCCTCCCGCGAGGACAATTAGTCCTCCTTTTTCATGGCCGGGGCAATCTCCTCGGATTCCATATTAACGATGAGGGCGCAGTGTTGGAGGACCTAAGGAAAGAAGCAAAAGGATTTAGAAATGTTCAAACTGAGGGAAAATACTTAACAAAATTCTCAAAGGAAAACGGATACCGATCCGAACCGCCTCCTGAGCGATGGCGGCAACTTGGGCCTTTAGGGTCCCCCGAGGAATTTTGCTCCCGGCCAATCGATCCATGTCGGAGAGCAGGCTGTCGGCGACGGAAAGCCCCGAGGGCACCTCAAAACAGACGTCCCCCTCCTGCACGGGGATCCCAGAGGGTGGCGAGCGAGAGATCTTCCTTTTGTGCCTCTTGAGGGGGACCTTGGTGAGGTCGGCTTCATCCTCCACCCCTTCGCCCGAGGCTCCGGTCCCCGTGCATGCTTCTGGCTCTCCCCGCGGCGGACTTCCGAGGCTCGAGGTGCAGCGGAAGGCTTCGCCGGTGGAGTTGGTTTCGGGGCCGAGCTCAGACCGGGATGGGACAAGCTAGCGCCCCCGATCTTCTTTCCTGCATTCGCGGCCATGGCAGCTAAGAATTTGGATCGGTCCATTTGCTCCGCAAAAAGAAGAAAATATGAAAGAGAGTTAGCGACACTGGAAAGGTCAAGCAAAACTATTAACGTCTAGATAGATCGTCCAAAGACCTAACTTACCCAGGAAGCACGCGGGGCTGAGCCCGGCCCAGCTAAGAGCCTTCTCGGAAAGCAGAACGTTGACCCGCTAGATCGGCTCCCACATGGATACTGTCCTTGCCTCAGGTGAAGACGACTGCCTCGCTCTCAGGCAGTCGGCCCTGTGCCACTGTGTAGTCATAGACCAATTCTCGCCCTCGGGTGGCCTGACGAATATGAACTTCTCCTTCCATTCGTGAATGGAAGAAGGGACGAATACTACCCCTGACCCGGCCACCCCACTCTTGCGTTTTTTGAAAGAAAAATACACCCAGCTCGGCTCATCCATGCTGGTGCCGGGGTGATTCTTATAACAAAGAAAGGAGACTAGGAGGGTCAAAATAAAGAGGATATTTTCAAGTTTCAACCGGACCAGAGACCCGAGGAAGATTCTCCACGAGTTCGGCGCTAGCTGGCCCGGGGCAAATAGAAGCAACGAAGCACCCCACATACCTCGGTTGGGAAGGGAAGACACATTCCCGTCCAGAATGCTTCCAAATATAGGGCAATCTCCTTGCCCTGCACCCGCTCCGCCCGCTCACCCTCTCTGGCTAAACGAAAGGAATAGTTAGAAGGGATATGGAATCGAGCCCGGATCTCAGCAAGCTCGTCAACATTCCTCAAGACAGAGGGCGCATCATGGGCGTTCCCGACGCGCACTGATTGTTAGAGATTTTCTGTTTTTAAATTTACCGCAATCAAGACGGTGTCACTTGGTAGCTAGCCGGTTGAGTACGGGTCGATCCACAGGGAGACGGAATCCTTTTCTTTATGTTTTAACGAGTTAAATCCGGTAATTGGATAGGTTTTGTTTTAAGATCTATGAATGAGAATAAGTTGATAAAAAGCTTGGTAGGGTTAGGATTAGGTTAGTTCGAGATAGAGATCTTCTCACATCTTTCAATGCCTTAGTTATGAATATAAGTGTTAGGGTAATCGGCAACAACGGGGATTAGCACGACTAGGAAGAAACTTACAAGTCTAAATTAGGCTTTCCATGCTTAGTTTCTTCCTTTTGGTCATTGTCCGTCCATTCTTGGCTCTTATCCCTAACCTCTGGTTAATTCAACTACAACCGGTCTAACTAGGGAATCACCGCTATCATGTAGGATAGGGTGCCGTAGTGAGCGGATTGAGGTTGAATTAAAGGGAATCCGTATTTAAAATTATTGGGCAAAGAAATGAGTGAGAGAGATTTCCTTCTCTCAACCCTTCCTTCTCCTACCCTAACAAGTGAGGAATTACTCACTCATTATAAAAATAAAACATAAAGAATTTAAGTTTAAGAAGAGTTTTACAACTAGCTATTTGAGACCTCACCTAGGCGAGGATCTTACTCAAGCAGCATCGTTGTTAAAAAGAAGTATAAAAGAATAAAAGAAAAGAAAAACACTAATTGTATTCTACGTCTAAATTGACAAATAAAATTGCAGAATAAAAAATGTGATAAGAAAATGCGAGACAAAATAAAAATAAAGACTTACTTTTATTGATACCTCTTAAAAGCTCATTACAATGGAGAATTAAATTCTAGATAAAAAATAAAAAGAGGCATAAAAATAAAGAGAGGCATGCCTTATTTGGCTTTGAACCCTCCTATTTATAAATAGGAAAAACCCTAGGTTTACATTCTGATCTATACATGAAATTACAAAATAGCCCCAAAAACCGAGTCAAAGCACCGACACTGCCACCGACACGTGCAGAGCAAGGCCGCGGAACCGCGGCAGATGTACCTGTTTGGCCACGGTTCCGCGGCCATTTGATGCTCTTGGTGGTTCATTTTTCCAGGAATTCTTCATGTTATTTTTGTCTTCTGTTTGGCACACTTGGTTTCTAAAAAGCTCTTCAGTTCTCTTCCAGATTTCCCACAGTGCAGAATAATATGTACTCTTGCCTTGAGCTCCGCGTTGAAGTCTTGGATTTTGTGGTGCCTTTGTGTTTTGTGCATTGAAATGCCCAATGATTTTCCATTTGTTCCTTGAACTGGTAGGCGGCATTATACGGGTGGTGTGCGGAAATCCGTATTTCTCTGTTTATTGGTCGTAGTCCCACATTTGTAGCGACTTTTCATGAATTTCACTATGACGAGCTGAGAACCTGTAACCTGCAACTATTTAGCAGACGTGGATCAAAAGTACCTACTTATATGCAATGTGATTAAGAATGGGCGCTATCAAAATGCAAAAATCTGATATGAACAAATACCCCCAAACTTATCTTTTGCTCGTCCCGAGCAAAGCCAATTTTATTCTAAAAAATTCCTAACCTCATTTTCCTAGGGAACGCGATTGCACTGAGCTCGTGCAACAAGCCGTTAAACCTCTAGATGTCCCTAGTAAGAGGAGTGTTGTCTCCTGAGGGTTTTCAACGGATATTACCCATAAAATCCGATCAATTTGGCCGTTGACTCTAATTCTTCAATTCAGTATTCTAGCAAGAAATTCTATTATCTTCAACTTAGAAATCATCATCCCGTATTTTTCACACTTCCTTTTTATTTAACTTAAGATCATATACGTTTCGCCAGTTTATAAAGCTTTCAGCATCTCCTAAATTTTCCTTCTAAGATGCAATCTTAACTAAGGAATTTTTATCATCTCTACTGAAGATATAAGCCCTATCTTTTATTCCTATCTCTCCTCCAAACTCCAATTATATATCCCTACGTGTGTGTAATTATCACCCCTACACTTAGAAATTCAATTCAAGCTATCATACTCTTGTCCATTTTCCAAAATACTTTTAGTTGGTGAATTTTAGATAAAATTGCTCACACATCCTTCATGCGACCGTAAATACTTCTTGAGGTACTAAACAACCGATTACAAAATGTGCTTGCGCATTTAGGCGTAATTTCTCGTCTTGCAATACCTAAGGCTTAGCAGTGACTCCCAAACCAGTTGGTCTATGGCACTAGGTGATAAAGCACTCTCGCTATATTTTTTTATTTATGCAGCCTTAACTAATTACAAATCCAGTGTTCATTTTTTTTCCCTCTTTATTCACCACTTACACATTTATTTTATTTTCCTTCATACTAAGGATTTTAGACAAGAGCATTTCAAGGTATCCTCTACTATCCCAAGTTTCAAGATGTGTGTGAGTGCGTAAAGTAGGGTATATACTTTCAGAATTTGGACTTAAGGTTCAGAATTATTTTTCAGATTTATATTTCAAATAGAGCTTTCAATACTCTTCCCTTATTTCGATTTAGCCCAAGAACTGAACTCAAAATTTGTCTATTTCTAAATAAACTATAAGGACGTATATTTTCTACAGTTAAATTTTAAGAAATGTTATTTTTAGGGTTTTTAATTTACCAAGTTTACGATCTATTTTTTCCTAACTAGTCAACCGTCATGTTGAACTTAAGTCAAATATAGCCAAAATTGAACTTTTCAATTTTTATAATTTTTAAAAAATTTCAATTTTTTATTGATTTTATTTTTATATATTTTTTTATGTTTTATTTTTTAATTTTTATATTTTTTATAAAGATGCAATGCTTAATTAAATATGCAAAGAAAAACAAATATGTACAAAAAGTAAAAATGCGGATGCAATGCAAAGATAACTATTTACAATCAACCCCCACCCCCAAACTTATCTAAAGCAGTGTCCTCACTGCTCCCTGCGGCGTCTACTAGACGCAGCCTCACTGGTCTCACCTTCCCATCCCCTCGATCGCGATCGGGAACGTTCCTCTCTTGCCAGCAGGGTGCTCATGCCCTGCTCTAAACCCGTCACTCGCTGATCAAGGTTGGTCATCATCCCTATCAATCTTTCTACCTCCCTATGGGTTCTTCTAAGTAAGCGCGCTTGCTCAGCGGGGGTAAGCTCTTCATCGCTCACGGACGAGTTGGAGCTAGGGGTCTTGGCCATCACGTCCTCGACCGGCTTGGTGCGCGACCATAAATCATGTAAACGTGTGTAGGACGTGGATACGCCATCAAGAAGAGGTCTAATGGGGATCCCTCTATGCATATAAAATTCGAATTCCTCAACAGGGAGGAAATGGCGACACAGTTGTGTCACCAACATAGGGCATGGATAGTTGGCAGCCCTCTTGCCCGCGCCAATCGAGTGAATCAATACAGTACACATATCATAGCTGGGGTTTCGTGTCATCAAAGTGTGCACTATATGGAGGGATGGTGTGAAAAATGTCATGTTGTACGAATTACAAAAAATATTATTTTGTGCCCAACGGCACACAGTTAAAACATTCGCAAACAGCGTGCGAGCTTGAATACCCTTTCGGGGTTCCCTAGAACAATCGTTACCCATTAAGGATAGGTAGTCCTCGAATCGAAAGGGTTGGTCATGAATTGGGAGTCGTGGAATTAGGGTCACTTCGTAGATGAAGTCCCTATCCATTATAATTTCCCTATCCCCCCACATTAATCTAAGGTACCCGCATTGGGCAAGACTACCCTCATCCATGCATTCATAAAAACGAGTGACAAGATCCGGAAGCGCGAAGGCATTCGGATGGTTAAATAGTAAAAAGTTCCATCCGCGCCTTCAGATCTCATCACCGAAGTAACTACCATAAACAGTGTGTGCAAACATTTAGGGAAAATCCCTTTCAAACTGCAGAGTGGGTGCCATTATAGAGAGTAAACGCAGGATTTAGGAATTTTACAGAGAAGATAAAAAATCTACAAACCTCCTCTGAAATTTTCAGAGGGTGACGACACCAAGAGGCAGCGGTTGCGCGGCAGAAGAGGGGTTCTGGAAGCGGAAGCGCGGCGACGGGAGGCGATCTCTCTGCTCTTTCTGCTGCGGTGACTAGGGTTTTGAGAGAGGAAGAAATTAAGGGTATGTAAATGCAGAGGAAGCGTCTGGTTGTATTTATAGGGTGTTTTGGTTATTTGCAAAAAGGACCCCTTAAAAAGAGGAATTTATTTTGTAAAGAAAAAATTGTATTATTTATTTATTTACTGAATATTTACAAAACATACCCCCGAAAATTTGAAATTTTTTTAATTTATTTTTATTTATTTTTATTTTATAATTACAAGTAGTACATACCCTCAAACTTATTTGAAACAGTATTTCCACCGTTTATGGCTGTATAACCGAAATTCGGGGGTAGATGGAGGAAGATCGGTTAATGTAAATCGGCTCCTACAATATCAGGAGCTCCTCCGAAGGGTCCGCGGTAAAGAACGGTTTAAGCCTGTGTTCGTTCACTTTAAATAGTGAACCATCCTCCGTATTTTCTAAGTCGACCGCACCGTGCGGATATACGGTACGTACAAAAAATGGCCCTTTCCATCGAGATCTGAGCTTGTCGGGATGTAAATGTAGCCAGGTGTCGTAAAGTAATACCTGTTGACCAGGTGTGAATATTTTGCGCATAAGGTGTTTATCGTGAAACACCTTAGTTCGGTTTTTTACGACAACCGCGTTCTCGTAAGCTTTATCCCGAAGCTCGTTCAATTCATTTAACTGCAGATTTCTATGGCTGCCCGCATCTTCGATAGATAGATTCAGCTCTTTTATCGCCCAAAATGCGCGATACTCTATTTCTACTTTAAGGTGGCAAGCATTTCCATAAACAAGCCGATAAGGAGACATACCAAGATCGGTCTTATAGACAGTTCGAAATGCCCAAAGGGCATCAGTAAGTTTTAAAGACCAATCCTTACGGTTTTTGGAAACCATTTTCTCCAAAATCTGTTTGATTTGCCGATTTGAAACCTCGGCCTGCCCACATGTTTGGGGGTGATAGGGCGTTGATAGCTTATGATTAATGGAATATTTCCGCATCAAGGACTCGAAAGTCCTATTACAGAAATGAGTTCCATTGTCGCTAATGATTGCTCGGGGGTGCCCAAACCGGGAGAAAATGTTTTCTTTGAGGAATCTAACGACAACCTTGTTGTCATTAGTCCGGCTGGGCACAGCCTCGACCCACTTAGAAATATAATCAACAGCGAGAAGAATATACAAGTTCCTAAAAGAATTGGGAAACGGCCCCATAAAATCAATCCCTTAAACATCAAAAATTTCAACAACCAAGATTGGTTGGAGCGGCATTTCGTTTCTCCTGGATATCCGACCCAAGTGTTGACACCGGGAGCACGTCTTGCAGTAATCATGTGCGTCTTTAAAGAGTTGTGGCCAGTAGAAACCACACTGCAAGATCTTTTCGGCTGTCTTTCTAGGGCCAAAATGCCCGCCACATGCTTGATCGTGGCAAAATGACAGCACGCTCTTGAATTCATTGTCAGGGACACACCGACGAATAATCAGGTCGGGACAGTATTTAAACAGATAAGGTTCGTCCCAGTAAAAGTGTTTTACCTAGGATAAGAATCAGAGTCTGTCCTGTTTTGACCATTCATTCGGCAGTAGTCCGGTGGCTAGATAGTTCACAATATCTGCGAACCAAGTTTCGCATGATACTGTCAAGAGCTGCTCATCCGGAAAAACATCGTTTATCGGAAATTGAAGCGTCGGCAAAGATGGGAGGCGTGAAAGATGGTCGGCGACTACGTTTTCGCATCCTCTTTTTTCTTTGATGACAAGGTCAAACTCTTAGAGTAAAAGGATCCAACGGATCAGCCGAGATTTTGCGTCCTTCTTCGTAAAAAGATGGCGAAGAGCTGGATGGTCAGTATATACGATGACTGGAGAGCCGATCAAGTAGGGCCTGAACTTTTCTAAGGCAAACACAATAGCCAAGAATTCCTTCTCGGTTGTTGTGTAATTCAATTGGGCATCATTTAAGGTTCGGCTAGCATAATAGATTACATGTGGCATCTTATCGATGTGCTGTCCAAGGACAGCACTAATGGCAAAATCGGATGCATCGCACATAATCTCAAATGGATGCATCCAGTCAGGAGAAGTAAGAAAGGGAGCAGAAGTAAGTGAGTTTTTTAATGACTCGAACGCATGCATACAGCTCGAGTCAAAATCGAATGTGGTGTCATTAGCCAGCAAAAGAGTCAAGGGCCTAGCAATCTTGCTAAATTCCTTGATGAACCGTCTATAGAAACCGGTATGGCCAAGGAAGGCTCGAATGTCTCGGACGCATTTGGGAGGAGGGAGATTGGAAATGACTTCAATCTTCGCTTTATCTACCTCAATGCCATTTTGCGAGATGATATGTCTTAAGACAATACCTTCACGCACCATGAAATGGCACTTCTCCCAATTTAAAGTAAGGTTATTATCCTTACATCGGGTAAGGACAGCGTCTATATGTAGCGAACACTCATCAAAGGAGTCGCCGAAAATGCAGAAATAATCCATGAAGATCTCCAAGAATTTTTCCACCATGTCTGAAAAAATTCCTATCATACACCGCTGGAAAGTAGCGGGCGCATTGCATAACCCAAAGGGAATGCGACGATATGCAAACGTGCCGAAAGGACAAGTGAATGTGGTCTTGTCCTGATCTTTTTCAGCAATGGGAATTTGATTATAGCCGGAGTAGCCATCCAAAAAGCAGTAGTATTCATGCCCAGCCAATCGTTCAAGCATTTAGTCAATGAAAGGTAATGGAAAGTGGTCTTTCCGTGTCGCGGCGTTGAGTTTCCTATAATCGATCCATACTCGCCACCCAGTTTGGGTGCGAGTAGGAATTAACTCGTTCGCCTCATTTGTTATGACCGTTATGCCTGATTTCTTGGGGACAACGTGAATGGGGCTAACCCACTGACTATCAGAGATAGGGTAAATGATACCACTATCAAGACACTTTACAATCTCCTTTTTAACATCCTCCTTCATGACTGGGTTGAGTCGTCTCTGTGGATCCCTGGCTGGTTTGGCATCATCCATCATATGAATATGATGTTCAACTATCAAGGGACTAATCCTCTTGATGTCCGCCATAGTCCAACCAAAGGCTTACCGATTGCTCTGCAAGACCGTCAGAAGGGCTTTCTCTTGCTCTGAGGCTAGAGAAGCCGAGATGATAACAGGGAGGGTCTCATTCTTACCTAAGTAAGCGTATTTAAGGTGAGACGGCAACAGCTTGAGTTCGAGCGTCGGAGGTGAAACGATTGAAGGTAAAATCGGAGAAAATGTCCAAAACTCAAAGGATTCAAGCAGAGGTTCAAAATGAGTGTAAGCAACCGAGTCGGATGGTTCAGCTAACTCATCCGAAAACTCAAAGGATTCAAACTCGGGTGGTGACTGGTCAAGTTCGTTCGAGAAAGTGAAACACTCGTAGTCATTATCGGGAGCAAAAACAGTATCAGGTTCAAGGAGGAACGCACTAGTGACGTTAGGATTGCTGTGATCGAACAAAAAAATTTCTAATTCACGGTCCTCCGGGGTGATCTCTTGGATCGAGCAAACGTCTAGTATATTAGCATTAGGTTCAGAGGGATGATTCCCCAACTTAAAAATGCTGAGTTCAATTGTCATGTTTCCAAAAGATAGGTTCATCGAATCATTTCGACAATTGATCACAGCATTAGAGGTTGCAAGGAATGGTCGACCGAGTATCACCGGAATTTGATTCTGGGGGTTAGCTACAGGTTGTGTATCGAGAACAATAAAATCAATGGGGAATATGAAGTCCCCTGCCTTTATTAACACATCCTCTAGCTCACCCCTAGGGTGGGTGATAGATCGGTCGGCCATTTGGAGAGTACAATGCGTGGGTTTCAGCTCTCCTACACCTAATTTTTCATATACCGAATAAGGAAACAGGTTAACACTGGCACCAAGATCCAAAAGTGCGCGGTTGATATTCTTATCCCCAATAGTTATTGAAATCGTAGGACAGCCAGGGTCCTTTCGTTTTTGAGGTAAAGGTTGGGTAAGAGTATCACTCACGGCACTAGCTAAGAAAACTTTCTTAGGTACCTGAGATTTCCTCTTCTTAGTGCATAAGTCCTTCAAGATTTTTGCGTAAGAAAGGACTTGTTGGATTGCATCCAAAAGGGTAATGTTAATGTTAACCTGTTTAAACAACTCCACAATCTTCTCCATTTATGGATTTTGTTTATTGGATCTCAACCGGTTTGGAAATCGAACATTTTGAAAATTGGTTGAGTCCAATATTTGTGGAGGAGATTGTGAAGCAGAAACGGACCCTAGAACTGGTGTTTTCGTGGAGTGAGAAGTGGGTCAGTTCGGAATAGTAGAAGAAGAAAAGCCTTTTGAAGAATGGAGAACAAGCTCAGAAAACGAAGAAGAAGAAGAAGCGGCCGGAGTGTCATTATCTATGCCAACGTTGTTTTGCAGCACCCTTCCAGATCTCAACGTAGTCACGGCACTCACATTATGGTTTTGTTGTTCAAGAGCAACATGTGCATTTTGTGGGTGGCCAGGATTTGGCAGTGGTTGAGATGGAAGCTTCCCCTTCTCTCGCTCGCTTAAAGCTGCATTCAGTTATGCAATCTGGGCTTCGATGGTTTTTATGCTTTGCCCGTGTGAAGCAGTGTGTTACATCAAAGACTGAATGGAAGACTGGATGTTGGTGGACGATTGAGTTGATTTCTTTAAAAATGCCTCCAGACTTCGTTCTAACGAGGAAACCTTATCATTATTTGGCGGAACAAAATTGTTTTGAGGAAAAGAATTGTTGGGTGCAAAATTGTTTGTTTGATTTTGGTAAGGTTGGGGTTAGAAAGGCTGCTGATATTGAGTTTGTTGAGGAGCTTGTTGTTGAGGAGGAGGCCTCTAGAAGTTGTTGTTGCCTTGGAATTGTTGCTGATTTTGATTCCAGGCGAAATTGGGGTGGTTCCTCTAACCAGGATTGTAAGTTGAAGAGTATGGATCATTTCTTTGTCTTTGCTGAAATGTAGCATTGACTTGATCCTGTCCTTAAGCAGGTGGGTTGTAAGGAAACTCTTCGGTCAAATGAGATGGATCCGAACAACAAGCACATATAGTACGAGGGGGAAGAGCAGGGGCAGGAGAAGGCGATGAGAATTTGCTCTCAATTGCTTCTAGTTTTCGTGTAATCGCTGCCATTTCGGCCTTAATTGCAATTGACATATCAAGTTGATGAATGCCTGCCCTAGATGGACCGGAAGAAGTGGATGAAGTGTTCAGTCTAGTGCTTTCCCACTGCAGCGTTTGTTCAGTAAGATCGCCGAGAAATTGCCAAGCCTCCTCGTCAGATTTGGACAGGAAGTGGCCTTGACAAATGGTTTCCAACAACTGCTTAGTTGCTGGGTTCAGTCCTTCATATAAGGTTTGGCAAAGTTGTCATCTCTCAATACCGTGATGAGGGCACTGAACAAGAAGGTCTTTGTATCGTTCGAAACACTTCCAAAAAGGTTCGGCAGGAAGCTGGGAAAATTGGTTAATTTCATTTCGTATTCTCGCTGTCTTGTGATTTGGGTAAAACTGTAATAACTCCAATTTTTGTATACATAAATTTGATTTAAATTTGAAGTATACTTGGAGTATTTAATGTTGCTGATATCAATTTAAGTATTTATTTTCCCACAATAATTACAAGAAGGAGCTTGTAGCTCATTGGTAATACCTTGCACTGCTGAACCAAGTCACCAGAGTTCGAATCCCAAGCCCCACATTATTTTTAGATTATTTTTCTTTTAAAATTCTTGGAAGCCCAACAGTCCACAGGCCATAACTACCAAAAGTTGAACTGAACCCTAAAATGTGAGTATACCAGAGCCTACATCAGGCGAACCCACGCCCGACGGCACCCCGACTCGGCCCGACTAGGGCCGGCGCCGCCGGCCGGACTTGGCCGGACTGCCGAGACGTCTAAATGAAAATTTTGCCTTTTCGTCTTCCCAACTCCCCTGTTTACTCCATTTTAATGGATCAGTTCCCGAATGTTTAATACACCCTATTTAATACAAATTTTAATGATTTTTCTTTAATTTTTACAATTTTTTAAAAATAAAAACCTTTCACCTATCCTACCCTATAAATAGACACCCCTACCCCCTACCCTCTCATTCCAAAACACTAGGTTTACTCTCTCGAAATTTTCACAAGAAGGGTGTGCTTTGAAACCGAGTTCACGACGAAGCGCTGACGGAATTCAGGCGACATTTTTTGAAACAACCGGCGACGAAACAACACCTCGGCCACTCACCTAGTTCCTCTATACTCTTTAGTATAGATCGAAACCCGTAAGTCCCGTTCTTTTCTTCTTTCTACTTCTCAAAAATACGAACTTATGAAACCCGACGGAAATCGGAACAAACCGATTTCCGATTCGGTTTTTCTATAAAATCTCACTTGTCACCAATTCCATAATACCTAAACTTATTCATGATGACTATTAATCACATAACAATTAATTTGGACAAGGTTTCTCACATGAAATGATAACTTTTGCAATATCGTATTCTTTTTCACATTAATACCATAATATTTATTTTTCTTCTTCTAATCAATTCAATCATTCCTAAACACCTTCATCTTGACCACTAAACTTGTAAAAATCAATTTGAATAAGTTTTCACACATGAAATGATAACCTTTTCAATTTACCGTATTTTCACTTTAATACCATGAAGTTTTAATTTCACATTTAACCCCTTAACCTTAATATACATTTAAAATAGAGCACGAGGTAATGACCTACCTCCACACACACGCAAATACAACCCTAAATTGATATCATCAAAACTTAGAATACGATAAAACGAAACTTTCATTAAAATACCATAATCTTCATAAAACCATTCTTAAAGGCTTTAGATTGTTACACTTTTAAGTAAATATTTCTTACTAGGAAAATACGATAAGTTGTGGACATCGATCGTTTATCTAAACTGACTTTGTGGTGTCTAGGCTAGGCAAGTGAGCTTGGGTAACTTTAAAAGGCCCGCCTCACGATTCGTGAGCGGATCCCTCCCTCCTCACTTGTACTTACCTGGCCACAATTGGCGGTGAAGAGGCGATTTGAGGCTTCTAACGACTTTTCGTTTAGACCATTTAGAAATAGACTAGTTGGTTTAGGAAACCCTAGAATCTAAAATACGGAAAATTACACTTTTCAAATAAATACCTTTTACTTTATAAAAACCGTCTTCTAAAGGGTTAGTATTTTACAATCTTTGCAAAGCGCCGCTACAACCCATCTTTGGGGAACCCGTTCGGGATCGTGCGGTTTATCGCGCACCCTCGGGCTAGTATTGCGAGATTCAGACCTCCGCAAGGAGCATTCGGTCTCGAAAGGTTTAAAATACGACATCTTAAGAAAATGAGAGTTTTGAAATATAAAATATTTATTAAAATTATTTTTATAAACATATGTATATCTATCTTTTAAATACCTATTTTATTATAATATAAATATTCCACTTTTTTCTAAAATCATAATAATAAATTTTACACTAAAATACCATGAACTTCAAATAACCAAAACTAGGATATGCTCACTAGAAATGTCACAATATAAAATTCACCCTCATTACAACCCTAAAGACGAGTAATAAATACTTGAGGTGTATTTTGAAAAGTATATAAAAGTATTTTTACATAAAAACCCCTCAAGTTTATAAATTACCCTAAGGACCCTAGCAGTTATAAGACTTCGTTTCACATTTCTGATTGTCTGACTCGGGTTTGAGTCTGATTAATCTGACTTGAATATGATTCAAGTCAATCTATAAACGACAAGATTCCAATCCAAAATGAACACATGAATCCATGAACACAATCATCAATTTATACAACTTGACTGAACCGAACCATGGATATATATTCCTTTTACATGATTCCCAGTATTCCATTTACATGACTCTACGGTTATAACCGTTTCCTGATATCATGGTTTCGGTCAGTCAGTCAATCAATCATACAACCAACACAATTTACATGATAACAATACAAACAAGACATCGCGGGGTTTAAGGGGTAGATTGGTACGGAAGGTATTAAAGGTGGCACGAGGTGGTCAGATTTAACACACCTAACCTGAATCCAATTGCTGTTGTACCGTGGCATAAACGGTACCTTGTACTATACGTGCCCTCAGTCTCTGGCATATAGAGACTCCCCTAATACACCGGCATCCTTCTGTACTAAGCTACAAATAACAGCGTTGACATAACATTACAACAATAGTTTACACTTTAAAATGTATCTTCTTATTCTGTCTTTTTCTACTTCCCTCTTACCTTTGGGACTTACCGAGCGATTTGTTCGCTGGCGACATTCTTTTTCTCTCTTCTTTGAATGTCGTCAGGTGAATTGGATCCGGCAGAGGTTGAGCCATCGCAAGAGGACTTGGAGCAGTTTACTGAAGACCCTACACTGTAGTTTCATTGTACACTTTTCTTTTCAGTATTTTTCATTTCCTGTTATTCCACTGTTTAGGCATCTTTTTATTTCAGTTGTATTTCCTTTCATGCATTGTACAAAGAATGTTAATAAATAAAAGTTGCTGTTCTTTTTATTTCTTATCTCTTGTGTACTTATTTTATATTGCTTAGATACGCTTAGCGTATGTACTTCTGAGTATATACGTAGCAGACCTCGTCGCGTCTCCTTCGCCGTACACTGAGAAGCGGGACGTGACAGGTTTTGTTGGTGGCCCTTGCAGGTCAGAGCTGTATGAATCCCTATCATGCAGTTCTGGTCTGCGTGAACAACCTAAGTAATATAACACAAGAACCAGCAACTAAAACATTCTTTACAATTCATGTTCCTTGAATCTTGCCATTTCATATTTCTTGAATCTTATCATTTCATGTACTTGAATCTGTCCTAACCCAAAAATTTTCTTCAGGGTTATGGATTCTCCGAACAACACCAACACCAACGTCAAAAACACACCCTCAGCACTACCTCTCACACCGGCTGTTACTGCGCCACCTACCGAGCAAACAGTGCTACTTGAAGCAATCCGTAGCCTTATCGAGGGACAGCAACAACTCTTGAACCGTTCCAAGACTGATGCTCCGGGAGTGAAGCAATTCAGGGCTTTACATCCGAAGCAGTTCTTAGGAAAGGGGAGACCACTGGAAGCTGAGGAATGGGCTCAAAGTATCGAGGATGATCTGGCCGCAGCACAAGTGCCAGACGTCGCTTGGGTCCGTGTAGCGAAACTACAACTCACGGACAACACTCGCAACTGGTGGAAGGCGGAAGAAAGCCGTCTTACGCAGCCTATTGAATGGAAAACGTTTCGCGAGAAGTTCGACGCGAAATACTTTCCTATGACTGCCAGGTTTCCATGGAGCAGCAGTTCATTCATCTACAGCAAGGATCAATGTGGGACAAATCGGTAGATGAATACGACGCTGAATTCACCATGTTGAGCCAGTAAGATATGTCGCAATAGTTCAGTTTTAAATATCACATACCACACAGCTAACACTATCCTTGAACAGATTCGCGGCACATTTGATACCGACGGACGATATCAGAGCCCGTCGTTTCCAACAAGGACTGGACACGGAGATTCAGGCTGCTTTAGCCACAGGAAAATTTTTGACTCATGAGGATGCTCTAGAAGCTGCCCGCAGTTACGAGGCAGTGATAAAAGCAAGGGGCAGACCTCAGTCTGCAGGAGTCAAGCGCCCTGCTAACCAGATGGCAGGTGGAGCCTCGTCCAGACCACCTTTTGTGCCAAGACGTCCTGGAGCACCAATCAGCAGACCCAGCCCAGCCTTTTGTAACTACTGCAAGAGAAATGGGCATCTGGCTAGAGATTGCCGAAGTGCGAACAACCTTTGCTTGATCTGCGACTCAGCTGCTCATGGTATTGGGGCATGTCCTCATAAACAAAACTCAGTTGCTGCACCCAGGCCAGCAAAAAATTATCCACAGCGTCCAGCCATTCAAGCCCCTGCTCCAAGACTTGCACTGCCTGCACCACCCAGAGGACCGCAAGCTGCACCACCTCCTCGACAGTTCTATCAAGCTCAAAGGAACGTTCCGAGGAATGCTCCTCAGGCCATGAGGAATGTGCCAAAGCTCCATGCTTTCATGATGTCTGTAGAAGAAGCTGAGGCCACTGGCCAAGTCATTACTGGTAAACTTTCCTTCTCAAACTTATCTTTAGTCCTGGTTATCTACACACTTTCCCTATACCTAAAACATGTCTCATATACCTTAGCTACAATCCTAGTAGCTTCACTACCTGCACTTGCACTGTTTGATACTGGAGCATCCCATTGCTTTATGTTGCAACGGTTTGTCCGAACCCATGCGATTCCAGACTCACCGCTTGTATCTAGCTGGAATGTCAGTTCCGAAATGGCGTTCTAAAGGCAACTATGGGATACAACTTGTGTCCAGTCATCGTCTGCAGTCGAGAGTTTTATGCTGACTTCAAAGTGCTGGACATACCGAACTTCGATGTGGTTCTAGGAATGGATTGGCTTGGAACCTTTTATGCTACCATCGACTGTCGTCAAAGGAGAGTAGTATTCGAGATTCCAGACCATCCGATTTTCTATTTCAAGAGCGGAGATCGTACTCTGGAGCCAGGTACCTACAAAGCGAAGCCAAGGGAAGCAGTAGTTACGGAAGCTCAATCGGAAGAAGAATTAAGACCAGAAGTAGTTCGAGAGTTCGACGATGTATTTCCTGATGATATATCAGATTTGCCTCCCGATTGAGCTCTTGAATTCAGTATTGATTTAGTACCAGGAGCCCAACCGGTGATCAAAGCACCGTATAGACTAAGTCAGGAAGGTTTGAAGGAAGTTCGAACACAGTTGGACGAATTATTGGCGAAAGGATGGATTCGTCCCAGCACTTCAAGTTGGGGAGCACCTGTGCTACTGGTGAAGAAGAAGGAAGGTTCATACAGAATGTGCATCGATTATAGGGCCTTGAACGAAGTCACTATAAAGAACAAGTATCCACTCCCGTGCATCGATGATTTATTCGATTAGCTAAGTGGATCTTGTGTTTTCTCTAAATTGGATCTTCGTTTAGGTTATCATCAGGTGAAGGTCAAGAAAGCTGATATTCACAAAAAAGCTTTCAGAACTCGCTATGAACATTACGAATTTCTAGTGAAGCCATTTGGAGTGACCAATGCACCAGCAATATTCATGAACCTAATGAACCAAGTTTTCCGGGAGTATTTAGACAGGTTTGTTGTTATCTTCATCGACGACATCCTGGTATATTCAAAGAATCGGAAAGAGCATGCAGAGCATCTACGAATTGTCCTGGAAACTCTACGACAACATAAGCTTTATGCCAAGTACAGCAAGTGCAAGTTTTGGCTAAATCAAGTTGGTTTTCTTGGACATATCATATCAGGAGAAGGAATTTCTGTGGATCCAGCCAAAGTTTCAGCAGTTAGCGAATGGCCTACACTAAAGCCAGTGAAGGACATTCGGAGTTTCTTGGGTTTAGCTGGATATTACAGAAGGTTCATTGAAGGATTCTCAAAGATAGCAACACCCCTGACCAAGCTCACACGAAAAGATGTAG
The DNA here is from genome assembly GCA_030015575.1 of Agapanthus africanus. Lineage (NCBI taxonomy): Eukaryota > Viridiplantae > Streptophyta > Magnoliopsida > Asparagales > Amaryllidaceae > Agapanthus > Agapanthus africanus. The sequence continues at coordinate 163,595,473 of JASDDO010000019.1, forward strand.
AATTTGTGTGGTCAGAAGCATTCGAACAAGCTTTCGTAGAACTCAAGTCAAGATTGGCATCTGCACCTATTCTCGTAATACCGGATCAATCTGGAGGATTCGAAGTGCATTGTGATGCATCGGGTAAGGGATTAGGATGTGTTCTACATCAGCATGGTAAGGTTGTGGCTTATGCTTCAAGACAACTGAAGACTCATGAGCGCAATTATCCGACGCATGATCTGGAGTTGGCAGCCGTCATCTTTGCTCTTAAGATTTGGCGCCACTACTTACTTGGTGAATGAGTGAACATCTACACAGATCATAAAAGTCTGAAGTATGTGTTTACTCAGAAGGAGTTGAATATGCGGCAGAGAAGATGGTTAGAACTCATGGCGGACTTTGACATCAACTTGCAATATCACCCAGGGAAGGTGAACGTAGTACCTGATGCTCTTAGTCGCCAACCCTTATCGATGAATCTCACCGCTCAGTGGAAGCTTCAGCAAGACTTACATCAGATGGAGATTGAAGTAGTCATGCCAGGTAATACTTCAAGTTTGATGAATCCACAAGTTCAATCAACCATTGTCAATCAGATCAAAGCAGCTCAAGCAAGTTATGCTAAGTTGCAAAAGATCAGAGAACAAGTGGAGAATGGACTCAGTACAGACTTCATCATCCATGAAGACGAATCTTTGAGATACGGCAGCAAATTGTGTGTACCAAAAGGTCCTGTTCGGGAAGAGTTAATGAAAGAAGCTCACAGCTCTCCCTACTCAGTACATCCTGGAGGTACCAAAATGTACAAAGATCTATGTCAGAATTATTGGTGGCATGGAATGAAGCGTGAAGTAGCCAGAAGCGTCGCAAAATGTTTGGTGTGTCAGCAAGTAAAGGCTGAACATCACAGGACGGCTGGACTACTGTAAGTCCATATTGCGACCCCCGGTACTTACGGGGAGGCGGAAACGGTATAAAAAACGAATTTTTATCGCAAGAGGCAACATGGACTAAACTATGTCGGGATCGTTGTCTAAACTAAAACTAGTTAACAAGCTAAAGAGAGTTAGCTACTATGGAGGATGGTTATACCTAAACTTGAACTCCTTCTCTTCTTGTTGTTGTTCTTCTTTCTTGTTCTTTGTAGAAGCTTGAATGGTTCTCTTCTCGTCGCCTTCTTCTTGCCGAAGATAGATCCACCTTGAAGGTTCGACCTTTGGGCTCTTCCTCGATCTTTGAGTGAACTAGGGTTTCCGGCTTGCTAAACCTTCATCCTAGAATGAGTAGAGAGTGATTAGGGTTTGCTTTTCTATCTAAAGAGAATGATTCTCAACACATGAGAAGGTTTCTCTTTTCAAGAGGAAGAAGAAGATGAAATGAGGAGAGAGAGTGAGAATGATAGAATGAGCCTCTCTTTTCCTTTTGCAACCATAACAAAAGAAAAAGAATAATCAAATAATAATAATAATCAAAATGAAAAAGGTTTGATGGAAAGTTTAGGAATGACTAATATCATTACAAACATTAAATGAAAAAGCAAGAATGAAAAAGCATCTTGCATTTGTAATGATGGTAGTCAAATGTTCAACCATGGTCAACAAGTCAACCATGGTCAACAAGTCAACAAAAAACTAACCATGACACAATTTCATTTTATTATATATTATTAAATGATATAATACAAATCCATTAGGGTTTGGAAAAAGACGACTGTCAACTGTGCATACGCACCCGTTCCGAAACCCTAATGAAAGTCATCTTCCTCCTCCTCAAATAACTGTGCATACACACCTGCATTCTTGTTCCGAGGAACATGAATACTAAGAGATAAAAGCAACCCCAAATACTATACCAGCATCCGGCTCAAACCAGAGCCCACTGGTAATATCCGTCCGGACTCCAAACGTGCACAAGTGCGCGGATGAGAACGAACCCTGTCGCAAAACCATGCGACCTCTACTCTGTTTTGCCCAGAGGCGAATACCCTCTGTGTGGGACTCTAAAGACTCGACACTACGCTGGCAGTGGGTTTAACCACAGACCGCAAGCGGCACTAGCTGTGCGTAACGGTCCCCAGGTAGATGCCGACAAGAAGGCTGACGAGGTGAAACCCCATCTGAACTCCTACTGAGTCTGAATGTGACATTCTCCGTACAGTCCGGTCTGTTCGTCTGATACATCGCATGGCGGGCCTAGGGGGCGGTAAAACGTCAGTCCCCCAATAGCGGTACAAGTCGTGTCGGAGTGAAGCCCAAAACACCCTGAGATAACACTGGAAACCTACCAGTATATCTCGCTTGCCCTGGCCAGGGACTACTCGTGTAATGGCTCTCCTAGACACAGCGCGATGTCAACCCCCAATACCGGGAGAGACGAATCCTGTCTAACTGTCACTGCCTCCAAGTGCTTCGGGACTGCACCCAACCACCACCTGTTTGCACGACTCCTTTGAGCCGTGGTAGGGTAGTGATCAAAGTGCAGTGGGAACACACTCGAGGCGAAGTGTCAGTGTCAAGTCAGCGGACTAAGCTGTACTCATGTCACCTGGGAACTGATAACTGACGATAGGTATAATACCAACCTGTCAGTTCCCGACGAGTCCTGTCCAGTGTACTCGTAACCCAACGAGCACCCGTATACTATCTCCAGTACGACGTACTGATGGCTGTGGGACAGACCATCTCCCACACTGGGATGAGAAGCGCATACGCTAGTCTACTCCGGAGTATCGATGCCCTGTCTCGATAGTCCTACGACTAGGGACCTGTATAAGGATGTGCCTATAGATTACCCAGCCCCCACTAGTGTGACTGCCATCACAACGCTGGTAATCAAGCAAAGATCCTAAGGGCTCTACTAATGCGTATAAGTGATATACTGAAATAAACACAAGTACACATTGAAGTAGAAACAAACCAAGTAGCATACTACTATATTGAGCAAGATTGTTTATACAAGGTGAATATCCCAAGCTTCCATCAAGTAATATACAAACTAGTATGATACAGTAATGGCCTCTAGGGCATATACACTAACAATCTCCCACTTGCACTAAGGCCATGTACTGGCGTATCGAAGACCTATCATCTCGATCAGCCGCTCGAACTGAGTCTGGGGTAGGGCCTTGGTGAATGGATCTGCAGTGTTCTCTTCTGAAGCAACCCTCCGAACCTCGATCTCCTTGCGATCCACGATCTCCCTGATCAGGTGATACCGCCTCAAGATGTGCCTGGATCTCTGATGGGACCTGGGTTCCTTTGCTAAAGCTATAGCCCCGTTGTTGTCGCAATACAGAGGTACTGGGTCAACAATGGACGGAACCACCTGAAGTTCTTTTAAGAACTTCCTTATCCAGACAGCTTCTTTCGCGGCATCAGATGCAGCGATGTATTCCGCTTCCATAGTCGAGTCTGCAACGGTTTCCTGTTTGGAACTCTTCCAACACACCGCCCCTCCATTGAGGGTAAAGACAAAACCCGACATGGACTTGGAATCATCCTTGTCACTCTGGAAGCTGGAGTCAGCAAAGGCCTCAATCTGGAGGTCTTTTCCGCCATACACCAAGAACATCTCCTTAGTCCTCCTCAGGTACTTGAGAATGTTCTTTACCGCTATCCAATGTTTCTCCCCAGGGTTTGACTGATACCGGCTTACTACACTCAGTGCATAAGCTACATCCGGTCTGGTACACAACATCGCATACATTATAGAGCCTACCGCAGAAGCGTAGGGTATAATAGACATGCGATCCCTCTCCAAATCAGTCTTGGGAGACATCTCTTTAGAGAGGGTGATCCCGTGACAAGCCGGTAAGTTACCGCGCTTGGAATCTTCCATACTGAATCTTTTCAGTACGGTGTCGATGTACCTGGACTGTGAAAGTCCTAATATCCTCTTGGATCTATCACGATGGATCCGGATCCCCAGGATGTAAGAGGCATCACCCAGGTCTTTCATGGAGAACCTGTGTGACAAGAAACCCTTGACAGATTGTAGCATAGGAATGTCATTTCCTATTAAGAGAATGTCATCCACGTATAAAACAAGGAATACCACAGTTCTCGCTACAAATCTACTATAGATGCACGGTTCATCTGGATTTTTGATAAAGTCAAATTCCTTGACCGTCTCATCAAAACAGATGTTCCAACTCCGCGATGCCTGCTTTAGTCCATAAATGGACTTAAGCAACTTGCACACCTTTCCGCTGCTCCCACTCTGAATGAAACCCTCCGGCTGATCCATATAGACACACTCCTCTAAATTTCCATTTAGAAAAGCGGTTTTTACGTCCATCTGCCAAATCTCATAATCGTGGAAGGCAGCAATGGCAAGAAGGATCCGAATGGATTTCAGCATAGCCACTGGAGAAAAGGTTTCGTCGTAGTCCAAGCCAGGTCTTTGACGGAAACCCTTTGCTACAAGTCTAGCTTTATAGGTCTCAACCTGTCCATCTACACCAATCTTCCTTTTGAAGATCCACTTGCATCCTACGGGTTTTACCCCGTCTGGAGCAATGTCCAACGTCCATACTTTGTTGGTGTACATGGACTCCATTTCGGTCCGCATTGCATCCAGCCATTTTACCGAGTCAATGCTCTGAACGGCCTGCTGGAAGCTAGTAGGCTCATCATAGTCTATGATGCAATCCTCTCTATCCCCGTCTATGAGAAAACCGTAGTATCTCTCGGGCGGATGAGACTGCCTACTACTTCTGCGGAGCGGCATAGGAATGTCCTGTTCATTTGAACCCTCTGGTTCCATTAAGCTTTCAGTAATAGTCTGTGGTTCTGGAATTTCTTCCAGTTCTATTGCGCTCCCACTTACTTCTTTTTCTAAGAACTGATGTTCCAGAAAATGGGCATTACGAGAAACAAGGACTTTTTGCTCCTCTGCGTAATAGAAAAGATACCCCCTGGAGTTCTTTGGGTATCCCACAAACTTGCACAGTACTGAGCGTGCCTCGAGCTTGTCCGCATGCTGCTTTTTGACATAAGCTGGACATCCCCAAATCTTCAGGTACTGAAGATAGGGTTTCTTCCCACTCCATAACTCATATGGTGTGGTAGGCACAGTCTTAGTAGGAACTCGGTTCAATAGGTATGCAGCTGTTTCTAGCGCATACCCCCAGAATGATCGCGGTAACTCAGCGTTACTCATCATAGACCGTACCATATCCAATAGGGTGCGATTCCGTCTCTCCGATACACCGTTATGTTGCGGGGTGTATGGAGGAGTAAGCTGAGAGAGAATTCCGTTCTCTTTTAAATAGTCCAGGAACTCGGCACTTAAGTATTCTCCACCTCGATCCGATCTTAGAATCTTAATACTTTTGCCGGTCTGTTTCTCTACTTCATTCTTATACTCCTGGAATTTTCCAAAGGCCTCGGACTTATGTTTCATTAAGAAGACATAACCGTACCTTGAGAAGTCATCCGTAAAAGTAATGAAGTAAGAATGTCCGCTTCGGGCATGTGTAGACATTGGACCGCACACGTCACTGTGTACGAGTCCCAAGAGCTCGCTCGCTCTTACTCCATGTCCAGTAAACGGAGTCTTTGTCATCTTTCCCTTGAGACAGGATTGACAAGTGGCATACGATTGATATTCGAACGCATTCAAATACCCTTCTGTATGTAACTTCGTCAACCTTCTCTCATTGATGTGACCCAATCTACAATGCCATAAGAAAGTCTGATTAATATCTGGTGACTTTCTTTTGTGTGTATTCTGGACATTGAAAATCTGTGGTTGGTTTAATACGTATATACCATTGCTCAATGTACCTGACCCAATCAGAACTTGATTAAGGTGAATGTTAACAACATTACTTACAAACGCAAATTCATAACCTTCTTTAGAAACCAAAGATACAGAAATGATATTACAAGTTGCGTTGGGTACAAAAAAGCAATTACGCAAAACCAAAACATGTCCATCTGACATTCCTAGGTGATAGTCCCCCACGGCTTTAGCATCCATGCTAGCTCCGTTCGCAACTCTGAGGGTCATGTCACCTTCCTTCAAAAACCTACGGTTTCTCAACGCCTGCAAAGAATTACAGATATGAGATCCTGATCCGGTATCCAATACCCAGGAAGTAGAGTTTATAGAAAGACAGTTTTCAATAACATACACACCTGAAGCTGAAGCCGCAACCTGCTTCAGTTCCTGTGTCCTGGCTTTCCAAGCCCTGCAATCTTTCTTCCAGTGTCCACTCTTGTGACAATAGAAGCATTCCTCTTTACCAACAAGCTTCCCCGCTATCTTTGTTGCCTTTTCCTTTCCCTTCGCACCCACTTTACTAACACCGCCTCTTGGTTTGGCGGGGGCTTTCTTCTTCTTTCCCTTGGCTTTCGCCTTGGACCTAGAAGAAGAAGATCCTCCTACAAACAAAGTGGATGTATCCCTACCCTTCTGTAGGGTGCCCTCTGCGCTCCTCAGCAGGTTGAGGAGTTCTGAAAGTTCAACTTCCTTTTCTTGCAAGTTGAAATTCAGTATGAACTGGGCGTAAGTGGATGGAAGGGACTGGAGAATTATATCCGTGTAAAGTTCACTATCCAACGTGGTCCCAAGTTCCGCGAGCTCCTCAGTGTAGCCAATCATCTTAAGCACGTGGTCCGCTACCGATGATCCGACGGCCAACTTTGTCGAAAATAACTTCTTCGACACTTCGTATCTTGCGATACGAGACTGCTCTCCATACAGTTCTTTTGTATGAAGAAATATGGATTCCAAATCCATATTCTCGTGCCTCCTCTGATGGTCATTGTCCATCGAGGCAAGTACGAGGCATCTGGCCTTCGCGCTGTCAATCTCCCAAGTCTTACGGATTTCCTTATCCGCGACGCTGGAGGTGGGACCTGGGACGGGGGGAGCTTTGCTGGTAAGAAGATACCCCAGCTTGTCGTAAGAGATTGCCAATTTGACATTCCTGAGCCAATCTTTGTAGTTTGGCCCTGTCAATATGTTTTTATCTAGAAGTAACTTAAGTCCAGTCATTTCGATTTGGTCGCTGCAGGGGGAGAGAAGAAACACTTAGCACGATGCTCTTGCAAGTTTAGAATGGTTTTTAATTTGTCTAAACAGGATGGCTCCCACTGTCTCTCGAATCCCTCCTCAAACCACAAAGGAAGAATTAGCCGGGATCAATCCCACCGTACAATACTTGCTTAACCGTTCAGCCAGGCCAGTGTCGGTACTTCGAGGGAGGTTTTCCAACGCTTTCGCGAAGTTCCTTAATTTAAGAACCTCTTTTCCCTGGGGGCGTAGCCCCGCTAACACCTTTCTAGGCACCTACTAAGTTTATAGCATTGATCGTTTAGTGAGAAATTTCCCGAGGAGTAGCATATACTCACAGTAGGATCGGGATCCAAATATCATCGCGTGACGAAAATGAAGGAATCCTACCATAATCATCACACTCCAAATGGTATGCAAATCTAGCAAGTTTCAGTACTTATGAAACCCCCGATGTGGATTTTTGCCCCATGCTCTTATGACCTTGGCGTGAGGTCAAAATGTCATAAGTCACATGTCAAGTTCGTCCCATCATTATCCAGGTTAATTTGAATCCACCCGTACATACCCTTGACGTAGGCCAAAATGGCAGTACGACTGTCTCAAACCAACGCATTCTATCTATGCAACAGATAAATATCCGGCAGCTACCAATCACTATGCCTTGGCGTGAGGTCAAAATACATAGCTTGAATACTACCGTACATTTAACTGAAATGATGGAGGGCTACGAATGGTTTTGGCGAAACCGTGAACGTAGTGAACTTGATATAGTCGATGGAACGAGATAGCTTTTAGAAGGAGTGGCTCAAGCTCCGCATTTTAAAAGTTATTTTTGAAAAGAACCGAGTGGTTTTTCGAAAGTGTTCCAACGACTTTAAACTTGGTTTATTATCTTGCATTAGTTCTTTTAATGCGTGATATTCTTGCATTAGTTCTTTTAATGCGTCCCATCATTTAATTCCTACCATTGCAGAAAACAACCAAATATGACGTACGCTTATGCCATTCGCATTCGCCACGGGGTCCCGTCATCACTCGTTAGGTTACTTAACCTAACGACAGAGCGGGGGCTGGGCTAGCGCGGCTGTAAAACATAAGCAACGCCTAAATAGAAAGCAATGATAGACATTACAGATCACAGATGAATACATTGGATATACTAGCAATCCGCATTCCTTTCGAGCTGAAACGAAAAGCGATAACACGGTCGCGGTGAATAGCAAATACCCCACCCAAGACCCCTACGGGTGCGGCAAACTACCCTCCATGTTCCCGGTAGTTTGTGCACCCCACCATGGGTCTATCCTAGGAGCAAAAAACAGTAAAAAGAATTATACAATGACGGCTACAACCCCGACCCGGTTGTGCGGCCAAACAAATAATATAATTACATCAAATTTACATTTACAATGATGAAAGAAAAACAGAAGCTCATCTCACATCCACCCCGGCTATTCACCCGCGACAGTCCAACACATTCATATACACATTCCAGAACATTACAGATCATGTATAACCCCGACTAATCGACTTATAGCGATTAGCCGACGTTCAATACATGCAAACATCACAGATATAACCAACATAGCTAAAGTGCAGTGAAGTTCGGAAAAAAATACGGAATTATAGGACCCCAAAAGTGAATTTCAGTTCTGGAAAATCTGGGTACATATAATATATCTTAAAAATCCCAAAACCAACACAGAAGAACACTGCACGAAAACGATGCAAAGATGACACAACTTGCGGCGGTTCCGCGGCCATATGAGTAGGTGAGGCCGCGGAAGAGCGGCGGTTTGGAGGAATCATGATATCGTTTTTCTTGTGTGTTCTTAGAAAAACCCTGAGACGATTTTACAAGTATAAAGTTTTTCATTTTGAGCAGAAAAATTTCAACAGAAAGTTAGGTTTTCGTTTTTCCGGTTTTGCGATTTTTCGTTCGAACTTCGTTACACTTCACTACCAAGCTAGTTTAAGTTTAGTTAGGCTCTGATACCACTGTAAGTCCATATTGCGACCCCCGGTACTTACGGGGAGGCGGAAACGGTATAAAAAACGAATTTTTATCGCAAGAGGCAACATGGACTAAACTATGTCGGGATCGTTGTCTAAACTAAAACTAGTTAACAAGCTAAAGAGAGTTAGCTACTATGGAGGATGGTTATACCTAAACTTGAACTCCTTCTCTTCTTGTTGTTGTTCTTCTTTCTTGTTCTTTGTAGAAGCTTGAATGGTTCTCTTCTCGTCGCCTTCTTCTTGCCGAAGATAGATCCACCTTGAAGGTTCGACCTTGGGCTCTTCCTCGATCTTTGAGTGAACTAGGGTTTCCGGCTTGCTAAACCTTCATCCTAGAATGAGTAGAGAGTGATTAGGGTTTGCTTTTCTATCTAAAGAGAATGATTCTCAACACATGAGAAGGTTTCTCTTTTCAAGAGGAAGAAGAAGATGAAATGAGGAGAGAGAGTGAGAATGATAGAATGAGCCTCTCTTTTCCTTTTGCAACCATAACAAAAGAAAAAGAATAATCAAATAATAATAATAATCAAAATGAAAAAGGTTTGATGGAAAGTTTAGGAATGACTAATATCATTACAAACATTAAATGAAAAAGCAAGAATGAAAAAGCATCTTGCATTTGTAATGATGGTAGTCAAATGTTCAACCATGGTCAACAAGTCAACCATGGTCAACAAGTCAACAAAAAACTAACCATGACACAATTTCATTTTATTATATATTATTAAATGATATAATACAAATCCATTAGGGTTTGGAAAAAGACGACTGTCAACTGTGCATACGCACCCGTTCCGAAAACCCTAATGAAAGTCATCTTCCTCCTCCTCAAATAACTGTGCATACACACCTGCATTCTTGTTCCGAGGAACATGAATACTAAGAGATAAAAGCAACCCCAAATACT